>CM028363.1:3644900-3902733 GCA_016624345.1 Platycodon grandiflorus | reverse complement strand
CAGTTGACATGCTGCGAGGCGTGATTCAGGCGATATTTTAGGCAAACCAACAACTAGATTGTCCTTTGATAGCTTCTCGGGTATTTGAAATTGAGATGACTAAGCCTTTTATGCCACAACAGTTGTTGTCGGTTGATGACCTAGCAACCAAGCATAGATTTGATTTTCTTCCAACGGCATTTAGGTCAACAGCATAGACATTCCTTTTAAGACCATCGAGGATAGTTGAACATGTCTCATTGTCCTTTATGAGACATTGACTTGAGAAGCGACGGGTTAGCCTTTATCCTGAATTGTGATATGCTTAGCAGATTATGCTTTAAACCTTCAACTAGAGACTTTGTTGATAGAGATTGCCTCGATTATACTTCCATAACCAATGGTCTTCCCTTTTGAGTTGTCTCCAAATATGTGAGGACCCTTTGCTTCAACAATGCTTGAAAGAAGATTTGGATCACCGAGTCATATGCTTTGAGCATCCCTTGTCTAGATACCATAGATCTTTCTCTTCTTCATTGGCGGCCATAAAGCATTCTGAAATATAGACATTTAAGAATATGGTCCCCTTTTATTTTTGGGTCCTCAAGGTTAGCAACCTTTTGGGATCTTCCTTTGGAGGAGTAAATCCTCTAGATTTAGGTGTGAATCTCGAAGGCATTCATGAATCTCATGACCATGGCATTTGCGAAAGAGCATTTGTGAAATCCTTCAACATGAGTAATGATTTCTTTTTGAGGCTTCCTATTATCGGCGGTCTAATGACCTTCTGCGATAATTGGCCTATAGGACTTAGAAATAATGCCTTTTCTTGTTGATGTTAGGTTTACCATAGGTAGACCTCTTATCAAAAGATTTTGTATTCAGACACATGTCCTTTAAGCTTTTATCGGCAGAATTCACTTCTTTTACCCTTTTATAGGCAGTGTTAAGATCAGCGAGTCTTGCCTTTGACAAATTTAATAGGTTTGGTGAGAATTCCTAGACTTGCTATTAGTCATCCCTGTTTTCTTAGGGTGACTAATGGCGGGACTCAGACTACTACGAAGTCATTCTTTGGCGGTGCTTTCTTTTGGACTTGTCTTTTGTGTTCTTGGGATAAACAAAAGGAACTTTGTTAAAGCCAAGTCCTTGCCTTTTGGGAAGGCCTGGTCATAAGAAACTTCTACACAATTCTTCACAATCACTTGAGATGTCTCATCCTTTTGAAAACTAGAACTACCTACTTTGAACTCACTTTGGAAACCAATACGGTTTTGTCATCTAAAGCTTTTCACGGTTTGAGAGAATGGTATCAAAGTTTCCTTTAGAGTTATTCAAGTATTGACAACCTTTTGAAGGTCATCTTTCTCGAAATTTATCTTCTTGATGTGTTCAAGTAGAAATCCACTTCGATCAAAGCTTTGTTCTCTTTTGCAATTTGATACTTTGGCTGCGCTGTCTATCAAGATCTTTGATCTTAGACATCAAGGTTGATTTCTCGAGAACGGCTAGTTCATGCTTCTTGGCTAATTTCATAGGCGACTTTGAATTTTGAAAACTCTTCGGCATATCTTTGTTTGCTTTGATGAGCTCTCCACTTTGATGGTTCATTCGCTAAGTCATCGTCAATCATCTGTCATCTTGTTGAAATGGTAGTGACCTTCAGAATCATGTGGTGACTCCCGGCCATAAGGCATATGTTGGCTTCTTCGGCAAAGTCACGGGAGTCATCCTCATCGATGTCGGTGTCACACCATGTAGGCGGTTGCTTTCATCAATGTCTTGACCACGTCCCTTTTTGTTTTTGAAATTTAGTTTCGGGACGTTTCTTATAAATTCATATTTTGGCTTTGGACATTTAGAGGCAAAATGGCAGGTTTCCTACGATTAAAACAAACTAGCTCATTATCCTTTTGATGGTCTGATTTTATAAGGAGCGAGAATTTTTTGGTTGGCGGTTGTTTTATAAGGAACAGCGGTTTGTGAGAAAATGCCTATGTGATGATGATTTATTAAACCTTTTGAAACGTTGATATTTCTTTACAAACATAGCAAAGCCGTCGGAAAGAATATCATCATCTTCACTGGATATAGAAGGTGTTTCATCGGGTTTTGAACGGAAGGTTCGATAGACATGGTGGTAAGGACAAGTTTTAAAACCCTTTTCCATTTCTTGAGCTTGTTGGATCTCAAGCTCATAAAGCGAAAGACTAGCATAAAGGTTTCTAAGAGTCAATTTGTTTAAATCTTTTGACTCTTTCATGGCGTGATTTTAACATGCCATAAACGCCTAGAGCATTTAGAAATCTCATGTTTATTTCTTTCTTTTCATACTTCTTTCCTAAGGAATAGCAAGAGTTGACTACCTCATAAGATGTGTAGGCACTTGCGAGAACTCTTTGGGATCCTTTTGAAGGAGTCAAACTACGGATGCGGGTATATAATTTGTTGTTCTTTGTCTCACCGTCACCTTCAAGATATTCAAGGATGGCTTCCCACATTTCCTTTCGTGTCCAGGTTGATAATCTGGCGATAAGTGCTTATATCAACACAGTGGTGATGATGTTGATGGCCTTTCCATCCGGGCATCATTCTTTATCTTCATCATCCCACTCTTCTTTGGTCCTTCGGTGCGAGCGGTTGGATCTACCGCGGCCGGTGTATTGGGCTTCATTGGAATTGGGTCCATACGTGACACATTTCCACAGCGTTTATCAATTGAATTCATATGTCTTTTGACTTTATCTTTCGAGATGTCAAAGTGAACTTCATCCAAGACAGGACAATGGTTCACGTTTGAAGTTTCCAACATTTGGTGGCAGCCATGATCTTTAATCTCTCAAGAGGTTAATCTCGGAAAAACAAGTTTTCAAAGAGTTAAGCTACGATACCAATGTTAGGTCAAGGTTGCTCTATATAGGCTAGAAGGGGGGTTGAATAGCCTATGTCCAATTTTGAAATCGATTCAAAAATCTTACTTCTGGGGTTTTAAAATTTTGCGGGCGGAAGACTTGTGAAGCACGGGGACAAGTTGAGAATAGGCGATCTTCACGGGTCAAGATCGGCGAGTTCTTAACACTTGGAAATCTGGAAATTTAAAGCAACACAATCAATTCACAATCACACACAAATAGACAGTATTTAATATGGTTCACACTTATAAATAAGTGCTACGTCCACAACAAAGTGGTCAACTTTGGATTTGAAAATCGTGTACTAAGTTTTCCACTAGATATTTTACAAACTAAATCTCTAATGGATAGTGTACAAAAATTTTGTTGACCAAGTGTTTGTGTGGGAGAATTGATATCAATAAGATACAATTCTCGTGAGCTATGAAAAGCTAGGTGTTGCAATCAATGAAGAGCTTTTAATGGACTAGGAGTCTAAGTATGAAGCTCTTCAATGTAAGTATACGAATAGGGCGTTTTAAGCTTGTAAGAACTTGAAGACTATGAAGATTGGTTGTTGTTATTGAAGAAGTTGAATGCGCAATGGAGTCTCCTTTTATATGCGGGGGAGGAAGCTAGGAGCCGTTGGAGATCTTCACAATTTGAATTTAAGATCATTCAATGCTCTAATCGGTTGTTGATTTCGATGGTGCATCTGCAGGCTCGGTCGTCACGACACTTTGCCAAAAATAGGTAGGCTGTGTTTCGGGCGGGAATGTCCTCTTGAGTTGTATGCCAAGAATGGAAACCTTCATTGAATGCGTTTTGCGGGTTAACGTTGCATCGAAGTCAATGAAAGCCAAAATCGAGGACATGTCTTGGCGGTTCTATATCGGACGATCTTGGGTCTTGACTTAGGCGTGAGGCTTGGCTTAGATGAACTTGTCCGATATCTTGAAGGACTCTGGCGATGCACACTTCGGCGGATGTATAGAGGATAGCGATATCCTTACAGGCTATCTTCTTCAAGGCAATTTACAATTAGCAACCCTAAGCTATTCAAGCTATGCCTAAGTACAAGTTGCCACACTAACAGACACGCAGGACCATTAGTCACCTTGTCTTAGACTTAGGTTATGGATTCAAGCAAATCTAGGCTAAAGTACAACACAATCACATCTTTCTGTTAAGTGATTTGGCTACTCCCATATGGCAGTAGTTCCACTTATATTTTGGATTGGGTGTTTCTCCTAGCTCGGTTCAGCACCACTGCATGATCTGGTGGTCCCAAGCTGGCTCTCTTCTCTTCACCATCATCCCTTCTGTGGTTCTTTGGCATCTTTGGAAGGCACGTAATAGTGCCGTCTTCGAGGGGGTGCAATCTACAGCTCGCGGCATTATTCTTTCAATCCAAAATGAGGTTAATCTTATTCTTAAAGCTGGAAATTTTCTTCCAATTGATTGGTCAAGTTTCTGCTTTAAAATTCGTCGGCCTATAAGGGTTTCTATTCAAGGTTTGTTTATTGGTTAAAACCTCCGTTGGGATTAGTCAAGCTCAATACAGATGGTGGTAGTAGAGATAACCCTGAGTATCGGTGGAGGAGGGGTGTTATTCGGGATTCGGAGGGCCGTTTCATTTATGGCTTTTTTCTTATTATGGGGTTTGTTCTAATTGGTCGCGAAGTTCGTGCCCTCTTCGAGAGTTTGTTGGCTTGTCTCTCAAGGCTTTAATAATTCATTTGTGGAAATCGACTCTGCTTTTCTTCTTGGCTGCATTTCTAAAGGTCACACTCCTCCTTGGCAAGCCTTCTACTACATTAATGCTATTATTTCTATGCAAAAACAGGGGAACTATTTTTTTTCGGCATTGTTTCCGTGAAGCAAACTCAGTTGCTGATAGCTTAGCAAATATTGCTATGGACTCTGTTAGGTCCAAGGTTGCTCTATATAGGCTAGAAGGGGGGGGGGGTTGAATAGCCTATGTCCAATTTTTGAAATCGATTCAAAAATCTTACTTCACTAGGGTTTTAAAATTTTGCGGCGGAAGTCTTGTGAAGCACGGGACAAGTTGAGAATGGCGATCTTCACGGGTCAAGATCGGCGAGTTCTTAACGCTTGGAAATACGGAAATTTAAAGCAACACAATCAATTCACAATCACACACAAATAGACAGAGTATTTAATATGGTTCACACTTATAAATAAGTGCTACGTCCACAACCAAAGTGGTCATTTTTGGATTTGAAAACCGTGTACTAAGTTTTTCCACTAGATATTTTACAAACTAAATCTCTAATGGATAGTGTACAAAAATTTTGTTGACCAAGTGTTTGTGTGGGAGAATTGATATCAATAAGATACAATTCTCGTGAGCTATGAAAAGCTAGGTGTTGCAATCAATGAAGAGCTTTTAATGGACTAGAGTCTAAGTATGAAGCTCTTCAATGTAAGTATACAGATAGGACGTTTAAGCTTTAAGAACTTGAAGACTATGAAGATTCATAGTTGTTGTTATTGAAGAGAGTTGAATGCAGCAATGGAGTCTCCTTTTATATGCGGGAGGAAGCTTGGAGCCGTTGGAGATCTTCACAATTTGAATTTAAGAGCATTAATGCTCTAATCTGGTTGTTGACTCGATAGGTGTCTGCGAGCTCGTCTGTCCGACACTTTGCCAAAAATAGGTAGGCTGTGTTTTGGGCGAATGTCCTCTTCGAGTTGTATGCCAAGAATGGAAACCTTCATTGAATGCGTTTTGGGTTAACGTTGCATCGAAGTCAATGAAAGCTTCAAATCGGACATGTCTTCGGCGGTTCTATATCGGACGATCTTGGGGTCTTCAACTTAGGCGATGAGGCTTGGCTTAGATGAACTTGTCCGATATCTTGAAGGACTCTGCGATGCACACTTCGGCAGATGTATAGAGGATGCCGATATCCTTAGGCTATCTTCTTCAAGGCAATTTACAATTAGCAACCCTAAGCTATTCAAGCTATGCCTAAGTACAAGTTGCCACACTAACAGACACGCAGGCCCATTAGTCACCTTGTCTTAGACTTAGGTTATGGATTCAAGCAAATCTAGGCTAAAGTACAACAATCTCCTCCTATTTGCTTGAGTCCATGACCCTACGAATACAATATCAGCTGACCATGTTCAAGTCTAGTAATAACATGCTTGTAAGATTGATATATTAAATAAGCATGCCCTAGATGAACTTACACAAAGGTCATTGTATTCAAGAATTACAAAGTGTTTACAAACAGGAAATTAAGCATCAGACACTTGTAATTAGACTGAATTTAAAGACATGCAGAATAGGCAGAATAGGCAATATAGGACATGTCTTTAAACCAGTGGTTTAAATTTCATGCAATCATATAATAAGCAGTTCATAATAAAACATGAAAGTTTTAAAACATAGACATTGTTCATTAAACAAGAAGTTTAATTTACAAAGTTTTTCAAAAAGATTATACAGAATTCATCGGCCAGTACGAGAGGATGATCCTTTGCCTGATGATTGCCCATGACCTCTTGATGTCCATTGAGAGACACCAGCAGCCTTAAGTCTTGCAATCTCCTCTTTTGCTGCTGCTAGCTCGTCTTTAGCGTCGGCCAAGTCGTAGGAAAGATCGCTGTTTTTCTGTTTGACCTCGGCTAACTCTTCTTTATGTCGCCAATTCGAGGAGAGCTTTGTTTTTTGTTTGAGTAGGGCATTATGCTCAATGAGCCTAGTCGCGATCATTGTTGAGTCTAGCCATCTCCTCCTTCATGGACGCAAGCGATGTATCAATGAGAGCAAGACGGTTGGAAGTAGTGATGTGCTCTTTGCGATAGAAGGCCAAGTGCTTGGAGGTGAGATTGCGTGTCGCCCGCACTGAGGAGTGAACAGAGCGATTGGCATGGCGTTGAGACTGAAGCACAAGCTTGTAGCCAGCTTCAACCATGTCGACGATCTGCATCATTTTTGTTGAGAGATTGTCCCAATTGGTTTTGAAGATGGCAGAGGTCGCGGAGGAAGATCGAGATGGGGCTAGGCGGATGCGGAGAGATGGAGCGTGGCGGGCATCAAAGCGGCTTTGGCACCCCTAGAAATCTCCATGACTTGGGTCATGCGATCGGCTGCACATGGGTGATGTGAGATCTGCAGAGGTGCGGGGGCCTTGGTCGGGTCAACAGAGATGACCTCAAAATCCTTCAAAAATTTATGCACGCCTCGGCGGGATAAGTATCGAGAGTCGGGATGACTCGGAGGAGAGGATGGACTGCGAGGGAGAAGGATGGCGGTAGCATGGGTAGGGAGGGTGGAGGATGGTGGCGGAGGGACGGATTGGCGGAGGAAGTAGGAGAATGGTGGAGGAGGAAAGGGTAATATAGCTGGTAGAAGGTGAAGGTAGGCTAGGGAAAATGCGAGGAATGGGAAATAGCCTTTCTATGTAGATGACATAGGAAAGGGGGTGAATAAAAAAGGGGGGAGGAGAAAAGAAAGGGGAAAGGCTAGGAGAAGTGAAGAGAATGGGGATGAGAGGGTTGAAGCCTAGGATAGTGGTGACTACATCAATGAAGTTGTAGACCACAGGCTGAAGAAGGATGGAAGGATAGCAGATGAGGGTGAAGACTGGGGGTTTAGGCAGAGATAGGAAAGGGGAGATGGCCGATTCGGTGGGGAGAGGAAGGCCTAGGTCCTTGTGAATTGTAACCCATTGGTTGAAGATCATAAGATCTTGAACCGCTGAGTTATGAGAGAAAAAGAGTTGGGACCAGGCTGGTGGAAGGGGGTCATAGAATGCACCCCACTTAAAGATAATTTCACCTGCAGACATAGGCTGACAAGGAAATCTCTTGGGGTAGTCAAGGGAAGAAAGGTAGGGGTCAGAATCAGCAGGGTTGGGTTTAGGCCTGCTATCCCTGAAGGACAGCAGATCCTGCACCTCAGGGTGTAGGTGGTTATAAGGGTTGATTTTTAGGCGTTTGGGGGTAGGCAGGTCAGAAGAGGGAGAGATAGAACGTTTGGAGGATGGTGGTTGAGAGGTGGTGGCAGGTGAGATAGATGGTTCTTGTGTGGGGGTTGTTTGGATGGGAGCAGAGTGAGGAGGTGAGGAAGTAGGTGAGGTGGTAGTGGTAGTAGGCAGAGGTGGTGAAGGTGGAGGAGAAGAGGTTTCATCGGCAGTTCCCATAAAATGTACCTTCTTCTTTGCACTCTTTTTAAAACGTTTGCCATGTTTGGACTTGGTAGGAGTAGAGGAGGCAGAAGGTGGTGATGGAGATGTTGTGGTGGGAACTGCTGGTGGAGGAACAGCCGATGGAGAAACGGCTGGTGTGGAAACAGGTGTGACACGGCTGGTGGAGGAAGAGGTGGATGAGACCTTAGGAAGGCCAAATGATTCGTCTGTGGGTAGGAGGGTTTGTTTAGTTTTGGGTTTGGAGGATTGGGAGGTAGTTTTAGAGGGTTTGGAGAGGTCATCTGGTTTGAAGGTTGATGTGTCCTTCTCAACAGCTGCCTTTGAGCGGGCAGGTTTCCTGGATTGTTTGAGTTTTGGAGTGAGAGAGGAGAGTGTTTGGGCTTTTGGATGGAGGCTCGGCGGCTCATAGGGATCATGGTCCGGCTGCGAGGTCAAAGTGCTCAGCGGCTCACCCAATAGGTGTAGGCTCCTCCTCCTCGGCGGTAACCCGTCGGCGGTGTAGGAGACCTTCCTCTTACCCTTGTTGGCTTGGGTAGAGGGCCACCGATAGCAGATAGCGACGGGAGCAGCGGCGGCGGCGGGAGGCGGCCGGCCGCGTTGGTTGTCCTTTTGGCCATATCATCCCTATAGCGGGTGATGTTGTTGACCGTGAAGACGTAGGTGTTAGACACCTTGATGAGGTCGTCATTAACGACTAGCTCATCAATCTCCTCATAACGCCGGAGGATGACATTAATAACCCTACGAAGGGCCTCTTCATGGAAGGGTGAGCTTGGACTTCAGCAACACTCGGGATAGCATTGAGAAGATGATTTTGGCCCGGTTGAGTTGCTTGCGAAGGACCACGGCTTTGGTCCACATCACTTGGGAGGTGAAGATGTCCCTCGAGCCATTTTTGAATAAAATGCTCTTGTCGAGCGAGATGGCGATATGATAGGGGTTTTCGGGAAGAGGTTCCTGGACATCTCGGAAAACCTCTCGGTTGCGACCCCTCATCATCTCCCAAGCAAGTGCCGATTCGCATCGGTCAAGTCCGGTTTGCCTTCAACAGGCAGTCCAAGGATTTCTCCAATATCCTTATAGGTCAACTTGATGTAGTGACCTCTGATGTAGCCCTTGATGTAGCTTAAGTTGACTGGCTCAGTGGCATTAGCTGGAGGAGGAGGCAGGATCATCCTTGTGTAAAACTCCTCAGCTAGATAGTTCTTTGTAGTGGGTGTCGTTGAGTTGGAACAAGGGAAGAAGTCCACATTCGGCCAAATCTTTGAGCGGGCATCACCGCGAGATGTGCTTATGATAGAATCTCGGTCGATGGTCATCCCAGGATGATAACTTGACTGGGAAGGCTCCTTATTGGGAGCTCGGCGGCCTTGCGGCCCTAGTTGGCTTAGCGAGGCGGAGGATGAAGTAGTGGCAGCCTTTGAGGATTTAGTCTTTCCCTACACAATCGGCAAATGTGAGAACAGCATATATAGAAATCGGCAGATATGCAAGAAACAGCAGATAATCATGCAATCAGCAGATATTAACATAAACAGGTACTGTTCAGATCAAAACCCAAAATATAGACAATTTAAAACATAATATAAGAACAGTTCATCATCTGGGTTTTGAAATATCTACTGAGTTTGTCAGATTCAAGCAAACAAACTGATATAAACTGAAAACATAGTATCACAGGAATCTCTACAACACATTTTACACCAAAGAAGCATGATTCAAGCAACAATCGCAAGATAGCACAGTTCATCAATGGCGGACAGTTTTAAAAACTCAAATTAGGTCAAAACAAGACCGTAAAACTGGATTTAAATGAATCAAGAAGGTGTAGAAATCCTTACCATTGATGATTTTAAGTTTAGAGACTTGAGATTTTGGAGTTTTGAGAAGATTTGAGCTGGATTACAGATTGGAAGCTTGAAAGGTTTTTGAAAGTTTAAAAATGGCGGTTGTTGAGAACTGTGTAGAATCACTGTACATTTTGCCCTTTTATACCTCTGACAGGCCAATAAATGATATTTGATAAAATTTGAAATCCGCATTTATGACTTGCTGAGTTACTGTACGTATGGCGCCCTTAAGTCTGCCTATTTTATCAAAGCCTGCCTATTTTATAGAAGACTGCCGATATGAATATAGATATTTACTCAAGGTTGTCTATGTACTGACTTAAGAATCTCGTCCGAATAGCAATTGTCAAATCTCATAGGCAATTCTATATAGGCAGTTTATAAAATGACTTAAGGAATTTGCAAGAAAGGTTAAGGATTGAGGTCAAGCATACCAAGCTCTCCTCTTAAATAAGCAAACCTGGTTGAATCAAGTGGTTTTGTGAAGATGTCTGCTACCTGATTCTCTGTAGGCACATATTGCATGCTAATGTTACCTTTTTCAACATGGTCTTTGAGAAAGTGATATCTCACATCAATGTGCTTTGTTTTGGAGTGCATGACAGATTTTGAGCGAGATTGCTGATGTGTTGTCGCACATTATAGGACAATCATCGGTTTGATCTCATAGTCAACTAGTTGTTGTTTGATCCACAGCAATTGTGAGCAGCAGCTACCAGGAGCTATGTATTCTGCTTCAGTTGTTGAAGTTGAAACAGAGGTTTGCTTCTTGCTGGCCCATGAGACAAGTCTATTTCCTAAGAATTGACATGTCCCACTTGTGCTTTTCTGTCAACTTTACATGCAGCAAAATCAGCATCGAATAGCCTATAAGATTAAAAGATGAATCTCTAGGATACCGATTCCCAAATTGGGAGTATCTATCGATATCGATGATTCTTTTGCTTGTAGGTGAGACTCCTTTGGATCAGCTTGAAACCTAGCACAAACACAAACAGCAAACATGATATCGGGCCTACTAGCGTTAAGTATAAAAGTGAACCAATCATGCCTCGTAGAGAGTCATGTCCACTTTCTTGCCCTTCTCATCTTTGTCAAGATGGCGGTTAGTAGCCATAGGAGTCTGTTGTTTGCATTCTCAAGACCAAATTTCTTGATAACATCCTTTGCATATTTGGCTTGATTGATGAAGATACCATTTGAACTTTGTTGAATTTGAAGACCAAGGAAAAAATTGAGCTCTCCCATCATGCTCATCTCAAATTTACTCTGCATAAGCTTTTCAAACCTTTTGCAAAGATTTTCATTAGTGGAACCAAAGATAATATCATCAACATAAATTTGAACAAGTAAGGAATGACCTTTATGCTTCATAATGAAAAGAGTAGTGTCAATTTGACCTCTTACAAAGCCTTGAGATGTCAAGAACTTTGAAAGGGTCTCATACCAGGCTCTTGGAGCTTGTTTAAGTCCATAAAGGGCTTTCCTCAGCTTGTAGACATCTTCTCTCCTTGAACAGTCTATGAACCCAGGTGGTTGCTCAACATAGACTTCTTCTTGAAGTTCTCCATTTAGAAAGGCACTCTTTACATCCATTTGATAAACTTTGAAGTCCTTGTAAGAGGCATAGGCCAAGAATAATCTGATAGCTTCTAATCTTGCAACAGGAGCAAATGTCTCATCATAGTCAATACCCTCCTCCTGTCTATATCCTTGGGCTACCAGTCTTGCCTTGTTTCTTGTAATGTTGCCGTTTTCATCCATTTTGTTTCTGAAAACCCACTTTGTGCCAATAACTGCTTGTCCTTTAGGCCTAGGGACCAGTGACCAGACTTGGCATCTGTCAAATTGGTTTAGCTCTTCTTGCATAGCTTCCACCCAACTTGGATCTTCCAGAGCTTCATCAATCTTTTTGGGTTCAATGTTAGATACAAATGCAGTAGAATACATGCATTCATTCCTTGAAGCTTGTCTAGTTTGAACTCCAGCATTAAGATCTCCAATGATTTGAGTGATAGGATGATCTTTTACTTCCCTAACTTCTGCAGGTTGAACTTGTCCTATTGCATCGGCAGAGTTGGATTCTTGAGAAGTAGAAGTGACTGAAGCTTGGTTTTCTAAAGGATAGGTTAATTCCAAGGTAGGTTGTATGACTTCTGGTGTGGAAGGCAAAGGGGATTCAGGGTTTTCAGAGTGTTCATTTGTTGGTTCGTTTGAGGATTCTAACAGGTTGACTCTTGGAAGATCTTGTGAAGAAGGAGGATCAGCAGATCTGGGACTTGGCTGTTCTGTACCTGTCTCATATTCATCAGAATCATTAGTAACCTTAGGAGCCAAATGTGGCCCAATGAAATCAAATTCATCAAAAGAAACATGTACAGATTCAACAACTCTAAGTGAAGTTTTATTGTAAACTCGTATGCTTTTGAAAACTTGGCATATCAGAAAAATTCCTTCATCACTTTTGGATTCAAATTTACCTCTATGTTCTCTACCATTGTAAAGAACATAGCATTTACAACCAAATATTTTAAAGAATCCAATGTTGGGAGCTGCCTCTCCATATTTCATATGGAGTTTTGTTATGAAATTTGTTTATGATGGACTGTTTTGTGTGAAGCGGCGGTGTTCACGGCACGCCGAAATACATAGGCGGTTTGGCTTGGCAATCATTGTCTTTCTGCTTCAATGAGAGTTCGTTCTTCCTTTCAGAACTCCATTTTGTTGAGGTGTGCCAACCGCAGAGAAATTGTGACCAATTCCATGGTCATCACAATATTTGGCAACACCATTGTTCTTGAACTGTTCCATTGTCTGATCTGACATCAGAGATATCATCAAGCTTCTGAGTCTGTAGTCTTCTGAAGAGTTCAGTAATGATGTCATATGCTTCATCTTTGGAGGACATCATCTCTACCCAAGTAAATCTTGAGTAATCATCAACTACCACAAGAGTATACTTGCGCCACCAAGACTTGTAGTAGTTACAGTCCAAACAAATCCATGTGCAAGAGCGTAGAGGTGGTTGTTGATAGGCAAGGCTTGCTTTTGAAAGAAGACTTGTGTAGTTTGCCTAGTTGACATGCTCTGCAGACCGTGTGATTCAGGTGATATTTTAGGCAAACCAACAACTAGATTGTCCTTTGATAGCTTCTCCAGGTATTTGAAATTGAGATGACTAAGCCTTTTATGCCACAACCGTTGTCGGTTGATGACCTAGCAACCAAGCATAGATTTGATTTTCTTCCAACGGCATTTAGGTCAACGGCATAGACATTCCCTTTTCGAACCGGTCGGGATAGTTGAACATGTCTCATTGTCCTTTATGAGACATTGACTTGAGGAAAAGCGACAGTTAGACCTTTATCACGAATTGTGATATGCTTAGCAGATTGTGCTTTAAACCTTCAACTAGAGAGACTTTGTTGATAGAGAGATTGCCTCTGATTATACTTCCATAACCAATGGTCTTCCCTTTTGAGTTGTCTCCAAATATGACGAGGGACCCTTTGCTTCAACAATGCTTGAAAGAAGATTTGGATCACCGTCATATGCTTTGAGCATCCATGTCTAGATACCATAGATCTTTCTCTTCTTCATTGACACCATAAAGCATTCTGAAATATAGACATTTAAGAATATGGTCCCCTTTTATTTTTGGGTCCTCAAGGTTAGCAACCTTTTGGGATCCACACTGTTTAACCTTTGGAGGAGTAAATCCTCTAGATTTAGGTGTGAATCTCGAAGGCATTCATGAATCTCATGACCATGGCATTTGCGAAAGAGCATTTGTGAAATCCTTCAACATGAGTAATGATTTCTTTTGAGGCTTCTATTATCGGCAGTCTTTGAATGACCTTCTGGCGATAATTGGCCTATAGGACTTAGGCGATAATGCCTTTTCTTGTTGATGTTAGGTTTACCATAGGTAGACCTCTTATCAAAAGATTTTGTATTTACAGACACATGTCCTTTAAGCTTTTTATCGGCAGAATTCACTTCTTTTACCCTTTTATAGGCGGTGTTGGGATCAGCAGTCTTGCCTTTGACAAATTTAATAGGTTTGAGCCGAGAATTCCTAGACTTGCTATTAGTCATCCTGTTTTCTTAGGGTGACTAATGGCAGGTTTTAGTTGCTCGAGACTCACTATTAGCAGAGTCATTCTTTGGCGGTGCTTTCTTTTGGACTTGTCTTTTGTGTTCTTGGGATAAACAAAAGGAACTTTGTTAAAGCCAAGTCCTTGCCTTTGGGAGGCTGCTGGTCATAAGAAACTTCTACGACCAATTCTTGACAATCACTTGAGATGTCTCATCCTTTTGAAAACTAGAAGAACTACCTACTTTGAACTCACTTTGGAAACCAATACCGCTTTGTCATCTAAAGTTTTCGGTTTGAGAGAATGGTATCAAAGTTTCCTTTAGAGTTATTCCAAGTATTGACAACCTTTTGAAGGTCATCTTTCTCGAATTTATCTTCTTGATGTGTTCAAGTAGGAAGTCCACTTTTCGTCAAAGCTTTGTTCTCTTTTTGCAATTTGATACTTTCACTTTGTCTATCAAGATCTTTGATCTTAGACATCAAGGTTGATT
This sequence comes from Platycodon grandiflorus, assembly GCA_016624345.1. NCBI lineage: Eukaryota > Viridiplantae > Streptophyta > Magnoliopsida > Asterales > Campanulaceae > Platycodon > Platycodon grandiflorus. The sequence goes on along the minus strand of CM028363.1, from coordinate 3,888,240 downwards.
TCTCAGAGACAGCTAGTTCATGCTTCTTGGCTAATTTCACATAGGCAGCTTTGAATTTTGAAAACTCTTCCAGCATATCTTTGTTTGCTTTGATGAGCTCTCCCTTTGATGGTTCATTAAGCTCATCATCATCATCCTGTCATCTTGTTGAAATGGTAGTGACCTCTTGAATCATGTGGTGACTCCTGGCCATAAGGCATATGTTGGCTTCTTCAGCAAAGTCACAGGAGTCATCCTCATCAGTGTCAGTGTCACACCATGTAGGCAGATTGCTTTCATCAATGTCTTCAGCCACCATCCCTTTTTGTTTTTGAAATTTAGTTTCGGGACGTTTCTTATAAAATTCATATTTTGGCTTTGGACATTTAGAGGCAAAATGGCCTGGTTTCCTACAGTTAAAACAAACTAGCTCATTATCCTTTTGATGGTCTGATTTATAAGGAGCGAGAATTTTTGGTTGGCGGTTGTTTTATAAGGAACGGCAGTTTTGTGAGAAGACTGCCTATGTGATGATGATTTATTAAACCTTTTGAAACGTTGATATTTCTTTACAAACATAGCAAAGGCTTCGTCAGAAAGAATATCATCATCTTCACTGGATATAGAAGGTGTTTCATCAGGTTTTGAACAGGAAGGTTCAGTAGACATGGCTGGTAAGGACAAGTTTTTAAAACCCTTTTCCATTTCTTGAGCTTGTTGGATCTCAAGCTCATAAACTGAAAGACTAGCATAAAGGTTTCTAAGAGTCAATTTGTTTAAATCTTTTGACTCTTTCATGGCGATGATTTTAACATGCCATAAAGCGCCTAGTGCATTTAGAAATCTCATGTTTATTTCTTTCTTTTCATACTTCTTTCCTAAGGAATAGCAAGAGTTGACTACCTCATAGAATCTGTCATAGGCACTTCGCGAGACTCTTTGGGATCCTTTTGAAGGAGTCAAACTTACGGATGCGGTATATAATTTGTTGTTCTTTGTCTCACCATCACCTTCAAGATATTCAAGGATGGCTTCCCACATTTCCTCTTTGTGTCCAGGTTGATAATCTGGCGATAAGTGCTTATATCAACACGTGGTAATGATGTTGATGGCCTTTCCATCCAGGGCATCATTCTTTCGTCTTCATCATCCCACTCTTCTTCGGCTTTGGTACTTCAGTGCGGCGGTTGGATCTACCGCGGCCGGTGTATTGGGCTTCATTGGAATTACGGGTCCATCGTGACACATTTCCACAAACGTTTATCAATTGAATTCATATGTCTTTTGACTTTATCTTTCCAGATGTCAAAGTGAACTTCATCCAAGACAGGACAATGGTTCACGTTTGAAGTTTCCAACATTTGGTGAGCAGCCATGATCTTTAATCTCTCAAGAGGTTAATCTCGGAAAAACAAGTTTTCAAAGAGTTAAGCTCTGATACCAATTGTTAGGTCCAAGGTTGCTCTATATAGGCTAGAAGGGGGTTGAATAGCCTATGTCCAATTTTTGAAATTGATTCAAAAATCTTACTTCACTAGGGTTTTAAAAATTTTGCGGGCGGAAGACTTGTGAAGCACGGGACAAGTTGAGAATAGGCGATCTTCACAGTCAAGATCGCGGTTCTTAACGACTTGGAAATCGGAAATTTAAAGCAACACAATCAATTCACAATCACACACAAATAGACAGAGTATTTAATATGGTTCACACTTATAAATAAGTGCTACGTCCACAACCAAAGTGGTCAACTTTGGATTTGAAAATCGTGTACTAAGTTTTTCCACTAGATATTTTACAAACTAAATCTCTAATGGATAGTGTACAAAAATTTTGTTGACCAAGTGTTTGTGTGGGAGAATTGATATCAATAAGATACAATTCTCGTGAGCTATGAAAAGCTAGGTGTTGCAATCAATGAAGAGCTTTTAATGGACTAGGAGTCTAAGTATGAAGCTCTTCAATGTAAGTATACAGATAGGACGTTTTAAGCTTGTAAGAACTTGAAGACTATGAAGATTCGGTTGTTGTTATTGAAGAGAGTTGAATGCAGCAATGGAGTCTCCTTTTATATGCGGGAGGAAGCTAGGAGCCGTTGGAGATCTTCACAATTTGAATTTAAGATCATTCAATGCTCTAATCGGTTGTTGATTTCGATAGGTGTCTGCGAGCTCGGTCGTCCCTGACACTTTGCCAAAAATAGGTAGACTGTGTTTTCAGGCAGAATGTCCTCTTCTGAGTTGTATGCCAAGAATGGAAACCTTCATTGAATGCGTTTTGCAGGTTAACGTTGCATCGAAGTCAATGAAAGCTTCAAATCAGGACATGTCTTCGGCAGTTCTATATCGGACGATCTTGGGGTCTTCAACTTAGCTGATGAGGCTTGGCTTAGATGAACTTGTCCGATATCTTGAAGGACTCTGCTGATGCACACTTCGGCAGATGTATAGAGGATAGCCGATATCCTTACAGGCTATCTTCTTCAAGGCAATTTACAATTAGCAACCCTAAGCTATTCAAGCTATGCCTAAGTACAAGTTGCCACACTAACAGACACGCAGGACCATTAGTCACCTTGTCTTAGACTTAGGTTATGGATTCAAGCAAATCTAGGCTAAAGTACAACAGACTCTAAATTGGATTCTATCTATACTTCGGTTAATCTCCTCCCTAAATCTGCTAGAGGTGCTCTCCGGATGGATGCTAGAGGTATTGCTCGTGTTCGTATCTCCTAGCTAGGTCCTAGTTAGGTTGTTTTGTTTTTCTCCTTGATTTGTATTTCTCTTTCGAGGTCAGGCTCCTTTGTCCTCCCATTTATAAGGGCCAGGATGGTTGTCCTCCTCAAGTTTGTACTTTATTTTTTATTAATAAAATCTAGCAGGGTGCCGTCCCTGTTTCCCTAAAAAAAAAAAAAAATCTATGAATGTTTTATAGGTCTTGGAACATCCTAATGATGCCAAAGATGGGAGGCTAAAAGAATTAGCTTCTCCTCCGTACATGAAAATTAATTTGTACAACGAATATTTTATGAATGAATATGTATTCCATACTAATACTTACGGGGAGACAAAGCTATCCTGGAATAGTGGTGTTAATCTGAAAGGAAATCTCGAGTATTATGGTGTCCTCAAAGAAGTCATCGAGTTGAGGTATTTATGGGGAAACAATGTAGTCCTATTTAATTGTGACTGGCGAGATGCTGAACGAGGTATTAAAAAGCATGAGGTATTTGACCTCATTGATATAAAGGAGATGTCTAGACACTCGGGTGATGATGTTTTCATCTTAGCATCATAACCTCAGCAGGTATACATGGTGGGCTGTTTGGAAGACCAAGGCTAGAAGCACGATTGATATACCATACCAGGTGAATACCATTACTGAGTCATTACTGGAGGGATGTTACCAAGAGGATGAAATGTATGTCCCTCCGAATGTTTCATTAGTTGATCATGCCTTGGATTACTACATATCTGGCTAGAGATGGAGAGGAAGAGGATAAAATTTTATCGGTTGATTTGCCACCTCCTCCCCCTTGACCAGGTCAACTCGTATTATTTGAAGTTGATTCATGAGATGAAGATGAGATTTCCTCGGTGTCTGAGGACGAGAATGAAGAAGAGCTACTTGAGTTTTGTAGTAGTGACCCACAGTCTAATGATTAAGAGGAAGACAAAGACAAAACTAGTGGTGAAGAAGATTGACAGTCAGTTAAATTGCTTTAAAATAATAATGTACTTTATTTTAGAAATCTTTGTATTATTTTAATTCATGTAATATGATTGTATACTTTATGTGGTGATTACTTCATTAATTTATTATTGTTCATGTATGCTATTTTGATTTGAGTTCATTTATTAATGTTATTTTTATTAATGTTATTATATTTAGACATGTCTTCTGGCGGAGGATCTGGTAGTAGGAGTAGACTAGGAAAGGTGCGCTCCCTAGCTACTTTTATTACTGGCACACAGCCAGCCCCATCCACATCGACACCTCTACAGGATATGGATTTCACACAGGGCTTCCCTGCTACACCCTTATCATCGGTAGCAGCCACTACTGACGAGCCTTTCCCTTTAGACTCGAAGGGAAAGATTATTACGTCCATTCCTTTAAACAGTAAGTTTCTACCTATTTACACTTTTTGCTTATGTTATTTTATTTCATAGTTAATTTGTTATTTGCCATATGTAAGAACTAAAAATAGATTTGTAGGAGCCAGCCCTCATCCCTCACGTTGGTTTGGAGATCTTCTCCGTTCCTCACAGCACACAGAGTTCTGGCCGCAATATAGAAGTGTCTCAGCGGCGAAAAAAGATGAATGGTGGGGTGAATTTAAGGTTCAACAATAATATAATTACTTTATTTGAAATGTTTATTTATTGTATAGTTATTTAATCATCCAATTTTTTCTAGGGGAGGTATTCTTAGCCCAGGCATTCGGATGACGAGGCCTTGGCGGTGTTCAAGGATTTGTGTGCCGGTTGGTACAAGGACTTGGTCTACAAGACGAAGTCGAAGTACTTTATGAAGAGGCACCCCCCCAACATGACCGAAGAGGTTTGGGCTCAGTACAAAGCCTACTGGGGTGTGCCTACCGCCAAGGAGGCCTCGGAGAGGGTAAAGAAGAACAGGGCTAGCGGATCGGGGACAGGAACTAAGCACACGACGGGGTCCATCAGCGTCGTTGAGCACCAGGAACGTATGGTATGTAACTTAGTTTAAATAAAGATTAACTTAATTCAATGTTTATTTAATTTATTGCTCTATATATGTTAAAAGTAGTTGAGAAGCCATATTGATGCTATGAAATCTATAGTAGTAGTTTAAAATTATTGTTTAGTCAATTTATTGTTCAATATATGTTAAAAGTAGTTGGGAAGCCATGTTGATACTATAAAATCCATGGTAGTAGTTTAAAATTATTGTTTATTCAATTTATTGTCTAATATATGTTAAAAGTAGTTGGGAAGCCATGTTGATGCTATGAAATACATGGTATTACTTTAATTCAAAGTTTAATATATTAGATTTGGGTTAAGTAAGATAATTGGGGGAGAGGGTTAAGTGTTAACACTTATAATCTATAGGGGGTGTTAGTGTATATTTTTAATATTTATTCAGTTTATTGTTTTATATATGTTAAAAGTAGTTGGAAAGTCATGTTGATGCTATAAAATCCATGGTAGTACTGTAATTCAAAGTTTAATATATTAGATTTGGGTTAAGTAAGATAATGGGGGGGGTTAAGTGTAAACACTTATAATCGATAGGGGGTGTTAGTGTATATTTTTAATGTTTATTCAGTTTATTGTTCTATATATGTTAAAAGTAGTTGGGAAGCCATGTTGATGCTATGAAATCCATGGTAGTACTTTAATTCAATGTTTAAAAAACTATGGGGGTGTTAAGTATAAACACTTAGAATCTATACTTCTATTTCATTTATTATTTTTTAGAACTATAAAAACCTAATAGTAATACATACTGATTGTAAGTGGCTACACATGGTGACTATGTGCAATTTCCTGATGTACACATCAGGTAGGATGGATTCGGTCAGTGGGTTGATCCCCGGGCAGAGGCTGAATATGTAAGTATGAAAATTATTGTTTGCAATTAAATTGATATGCCGGTGTTTTAATATTTGTCTTTTTTTAATGACAAATTGAATAGCAGAAACGTATGAGGAATGAGCCTAACAGGAATGAGTAGAAGCAAGCATTATGGGAGGAGATCACCTCCCAAGGATACGCGAAGAGGGGCGATAGGATCTACAGGATGGACGCACACCAACCATGGCTTCACGTGCTTCTGGATCGACAGCACGAAATTCGGCCCAGCCAAACGTTGACCAGGCGCACATGGCAATGTTAGAGACCAAACTTGCTGAAACCCGACAAACCGTGGTACAGATGCAGACTGCCATGGAACTATTTTTTCAGAGTCAACCCCGTCCGTCTGGTCAACCATCTTCTGATCATATCCAACCCCAAAATTTATTTCTAGACAATTAGTTTGAACAATTTTAATTTATGTAGTTTAAAAAGTTTTAATTTATGTAGTTTAAACATTTTTAATTTATGTAAATAATTTTGTAATTAAATTGTTGTAATTTTTTAATTAATTTGTGGTATATTTTAATTTTTGTAGAGTTTTTATTAATTTTATCTGTTGAAATCAGGTACAAGAAAAAGACATTTTTTTTTGAATATTTTTAGCGACGAAAGACTCCGTCACTAAAATTTCCGTCGCTAATTTTGTAATACCCCGATCCTACTTCTTTCCTAATTCACTCGTATGTTGGGTCAATTCGAGTGTTGTTTCGTGTGTTTAACTTCAGGTATGTTTGAGTCTTGAGTTCTTTGTCATTCGTGCATCAATATGAGATGATTAGGTTGAGTTTTGAGTGTAGTTTAACCGTAAGATAGAAAAAGATACACACAAAAGCATGGATACATGCTTAAACCCGAAATTCTGTCCATCCGAACAGTCTGTAGTAATTTGGCCATAGATTTGTTTAGAAAACTCGGATTTGTAAACCATTTAATTTTGTGTAAACTAGACTCAAAGATCTTTCTAACCATATCTTATTTGTAATTTTTAGACCTGTAGATAGTCCTAGGCATGTCTTTAAAGTTGGCTGAAAATTTGAATAGTGACAGCTTTTGACCATTTTGGTTTTTTGTTGAACCTTTGACCCTTTTTACCATTTGACCCATTTTTATTCCTTTGACTGAAGTAAAGAACGTCCATTGACTCTTTGACCAGCTATATGACTCTCCTAGACACCATTAGAGAGCCTTAAAACTCAGTCATTTGTTCATCTTCAACCTTAGAACATAGAGAGAGAGAAGAGAGAGTTCTAGAGTGAGAAAGTGCCATAGATTACTCATTTGGAGTCCAAATCATGATCCGTCATCGCCATTGTGGAGCTATTGACAAGAGGAACACTCTACATGGATTACATGCTGACTTTGATGGTTTAATTTCGGTAAAGGTAAGTAACTATGGTGTTTTGTATGTTTATGAGTTGAATTGGGAGAGTAAAGCATGTAGGTTATGTTAGATGATGATCCTTGTGTTGATTTCTTGGAAGAAATGTGTTATTAGTTACTCCTTATGATTTTCTGTTGTCTTAAGTTACTGATTTAAGTTGGAAATGTATTAATGGGGGAAAGACATGATGATTTTTAGAAGCCAAATGCTTAGTTCTTAAATTGAGATTGGTCACTGTTTTAAGGCATGTTGTCGAATTTACTGGGGAAAATTCGTCCATGGGAATTATCTGAATTTTTGGTATGTTTTACATTTATATGTTTTGTAGCATCCTGTAAATTTTCATAATTTTTAGAGGTCGGGAAGTATCTCGTTTATGTTGTGTTTTATCACTGCGAAGAGTACACTTTTCTGGAAATTCTGGATTGTAGTTCAATCTTTATGTGGTTGCATGTGGATGAATATAAGTCCAAATGGACTGATTTAAAATGGTAAATTGTAATTTAGAATGTCTAGTTTGTTGGTATATAAGATTCATAATATTTGAACATGCATAGAATATTTGGTGAGATGTTAGTTACAAGTTAGAACGAAAAGCACATGAATTCGAATTAGTTGCAATCCTTATTTTGGGCTATTTTCGTGAAAAGTCTGGTACTAATCTACTATTGGGAATTTGCTAAATTTTGGATATGTTATTCTTATGTATGTTAGGTTGTTCTCTGTAAATGTTCATAAATTTTAGAGGTCGGGAAGTACCTCGTTTAGGTTGTGTTTTATCGTTGCGCAGAGTAGACTGTTTCTGAAAATTCTGGGTTGTAATTCCAACTTGTTGTGGTTGCATGTCGATGAATATAAGACCAAATGGACTGATTCAAAATGGTAAATCGTAATTTAAGATGTTTAGTTTCTGGGTATGTAGGATTCATAATATTTAGACTTGTGTAGAATATTTGGTGAATTTTATAAAAACGTCGCGCAGAATTGAATTATGTGATTCGTTGACAGAAATTTCTGGATATTGGTTTAGAATTAAAGTGAGCAGATTATGGTGATTATAGTCCCGATTGAAATATTTTAAAGTGGTAAACTGTAGTTCAAGATGTATATTTTATAAATATGAAAGAATAATAATGTTTGGATTTTTGTGGAATATTTGGTGATTGTAACAATACGGTTGCGCACGAATTTATATGTGTGGTAATTGAATCAAATTGGGTTATTGATATAATAAATTAATGAATTGGGACATTGGACTATAAAAAAATGTCATGATGAGGAATTTAGTAATATGGAGTGTATTTCCTACAACCCAAGAATAGGTTGAAATGATATGTTCCAAGAGACTTGTGATATGTAGATGACATGAGACTTGTAAGGAGTCATGATTTACATAGTACGCGACGATAATATTGTTTGATGGTTTATATTATACATGAGACAAAATGTCTCAAGTAATCATAGGATACTATAGAGATCCTAAGTTAAATGTGATGGTTATATATTGGTTAATGGGTGTAAGTATGAGTAGACTTACGTATGTTGCGATTGTGAAATCTAGCATTAGCGGACTTAGACGATTTGGCTATGTGGAGTTATAAGTTGTGTACATGTGAGGAGCATGTTACTTTATTTTGGGATTAAGAGTGAATCACCTCTTCTTGTGATGTATAAGTCCCACGTTGTGGACATCATTTGATAGTTGTTTATACGGTAAGAATACCTTACATTCGTGGTTATGTGTGAGTCTAGCTAGCACGGACACTTTTTGATGGTGGAGTTGTACAATAGGCCTACTTTGCCTATTGTCTTGTTTAGTTTACATGTTCAGTGATTACGAACATGATGTGATCGTTCTAGTTCGCGAGAGGACAATCATCCTACTTTGATGATTGAGTGTGTGTTTAATATTTACAAGCACATATTGTTGATTTAGGTATGTGATTCAATAGAACACATCATGTTTGATATTGTTGAGTTGTGATTTAATAGAACACACTTTGAATTGTTTAAAATGACGAGTACACATCTACTTGTGCATTGCATCGAGTCTAGCTGGCATATGTGCATTTTGGGGTGTATTGATGCTCGGTTATTGCGGGAACCGGGGCTATGTAATAGCCAAAGGACAATACATCTGGCCATGCCCTACCGTTGGCCACGGTAGGGATTTCTTTAGCCCCACAGTTGAACGGAATAAACGGCGACTGTGTAGTGTCGACATTCTTTATATGCAATGGGATACGAATATTGGTCCCTGTGATATTTGTAAGTGGCTAGATTCGTATTTGTCTTAGGTCGTGGGGGACCAAGCAATACGTCGACGTGGATACAGAAAATGGTCCACAACGGGTACTTATAGATCGTGCTTGACGCGATCGGGTACATTTATGTGAATACAGAAAATGGTTCACAACGGGTACTTGTAGATCGTGCTTGACGCAATCGGGTACATTTGTTTTGTTTTGGGATACGAGCATCGGTCCTTTATGATTTGTGTAAAGTAGCAGCAGCACAATCATCCATTATGGTTTCATCTGTCAATCCTTTCCATTTGTGTATAGCAGCAGCATCACAATGATCTATTGAATTTGTAATGGAGCGACAAGGTCGAAAGTATTATTTAGGATTCGGAGGTGTACCTCGATCCACCGTATCCACCTTCATGTGTTTACATTATCCTTGGGTGCTTCCTATACGAGCGAATGTTGGTCATGGTTTCCAACTGGTATGGGACGGTTGGCGATCGTTGAGCCTCTCGTTAGTATGGGGTTGGTTGACCTTATGTGCTCCTACATGTTTATTTTCCTGTCATATTGTTGTACATAATGCCATGCCATATAGTCACTTGTTGTTACTTGTCGTTTAATGGTTAAGCTAGAATTGTTATCAAGTTTAGTGCATATAGAGTCTTGGTTTACTGTTGCATTCATACTCATAGCACACAATACATTATAGTGGCTTACGGAGTCTTTTAGACTCACCCAACAACTTACTCAGTTTGCAGGTTCAGTTCCAGTGATGTGAGACTTGAAGCTTGGAGTTTAGCAAGTTGTATTTATGTTGTCATTTCCTATTATTCCTTGTATTGTGAGATCGTGGGTTCAACTAAGTTAAGTAAACTTAGTATGTTGTGTAGAACTATTGGTATTATTTAGATTTATATTTTGAGGCCGACTTGAGAGGTCGTGCCAGTTGATGTACTTTATAATTTTGGATTACGGACTCATGGTTTTGGTGTGGCCTTGTGCCGTTGATATTTTATTAGTAGTATTCCCGAGCATGTTAGCTTGTGGTGTTTAATATTGTTGTTCTCCGGCATTTGTTGTAGCCGTGGAGGTTGTTTTATTAGTGAGTAGTACTTCGAGTTTTTGAAACTCACATTTTATCTTGTATTCCACTGCAAAATTTTGGTTTTGAGCTTTTGTGGTTCGCTCTTTTCAGTTGTTCTTGCTTGTTTGGCGCACTGAGTTGGGGTTCAACATCGGATCCCGAACTCGGGTCGTCACAAATTTCTAACCCCTATTTCCGTCGCAAATTCTGTCGTTGATTAGAGACGAAATATTCTGTGACAAAAAATTCATCGCTGATTAGAGACAAAATTTAGACATAGAATATTCCGTCGCTAATTAGCGACGAACAGTAGTTAGCAATGGAACGTAACCGTTGTTAAATTTCGTCGCTGTTTTAGCGACGGAAATGGTCACTGTCGCTAATTTTCGACGGAATAGCCTTCGTTTAAAATTTTTTACCGCTATTTTTGGACAGAGTTCCGTCGCTAAATTTCTTCACTATAAGTATTTAGTGACAGAAACTTTGATTTAGCGACGGAAATTTTCGTCGCTAATACACGTTTTTCCAGTAGTGAAAGTCTATAGCAGCAATAAACTTCTTAGCTGTAGGATTTGGTTCCTGTCGAGCGTTCTCCGACCAGTGAAATTCAGAACCAGCTGCATCCCTAACCATATCTTCCATACCTTACAGTTGTTCTTCGTCAATATTCATATGATCAGGTTCAGCTGTTGTTTCAGGTTCGACTACAAGATCACGATTCCTTTGCCCTCTACTAGATCCGCCATTTGTCTGTGCTACGACTATCTCGCCCTGAGAAATCCATCGCTTGTACCTGCCCAAAAATTCATGCTTTAGAAGGTGTTTCTCGGTAATTACTACATGCAGGAACTTCTTTTTACGACATTTAACACACGGACACTGAATTTTGTCATCACTCATATATCGGGGTTGGGATGTAGCAAACATAATAAAAGTCTTCAAACCTCTTATGAACTCATCCGTAATACCCTCTAGGTTCGGCAACCTCCGATTATCCATCCAACTACAATCGTCAATAGACATCACTCCTGCATTTGCAACTATACATTAAACACAACACCCCAATTTTTTATCGTAACTGACTTCATCCGACCCATATGTCGGTGATACATCAAAGGCAGATTATATATAACATATATGAACGATGTTTCAACGGAATTGGCAAGTCATTTGATTTCGGGTTAGGCTTCTATCCCATTCAAAAACCCACGATTGTATGTCTTTTAATCCCATTATTGTCTACATGCTTTGTATTCAATACCCGAGAAAATTTTGGCAGCACCTCCCCATGGCTCTCCAAGTGCATAACCTAGACACTTTGGTCATTACAACCCACATCTAGTATAGACCCAAAGAACAATAGGAAATGCAACCAAAATATCTCAAATATCAAATACATTGCCAATTATAGTAGACAATAATATTTTACAAGTACACACACGGTGAGTTTCCAAATTGTCCAAACGGATAATTCAAGAACCAATAGTACATGTTGACTGCAATACGAACAAAAAATTTGTATTGACCACAACACCTACTAAAGGTTCTCAAACAGGTTTCTAAGTTTATTTCCTAAAACTACATATAGAGGAGAGTGTAACTAGATGGAAATGCTGGATGTCAAGCATTTGAAAAGACTAATTGAATAAAGGGACAAATCTAAACACAAATTGACTCTTCCCCCTCTTTGGCCCCTTTTATTCGAGAACGACTCTCTCCACGACACCTTGTTAAAGTTTTAAGTGTCTCAACATTTATAAAAAATAGCTACTTTTTGATACTTTATCTCTGTCGAGACTGACTCAATTATAAGCTACAAATTATGTTTCAAACATTGACATATCTCCTATGTTTGAGGATAACTAGAAGGAACAATGATTTGTACTTTTGTTATGGAGGAATTCAGTGTCGTTGCTCATGTATTGAACTCCTTAAACCCTTACTACACCTTAAGGAGGTGGAGATTCTGATCCAAATCGTAAAGATAGAAGAAGGGTGTTAGGTGTTCAAAACGACCAGTAACATTTAATTCTTTGACAACAAAAATAGAAACTAACATTTCTCTTTGTAATTATCAAACAAGAGATATGTCCGAGTCTAAATAAAAAGTTGTAGCTAATAATAAAGAGAATCTCAATAGAGAGAAAGTAGATAGTAGCAACTTGAGACATCTAAAACTTTGATGAAGGTCGTAGAGGGAGTCGTTCTAGAAAAAAAAGGGGGGGGGTCAAGGAGTGGGAAGAGTCAATTTGTGTTTAGATTTTGCCTATTAATTTCCCAAAGTTTCCCTAAGCTCGTCACACTGTGACGGAAGAGATTCCAACTTCAGGGTTGGGAAGATTTTACCGTTTTAATGATGATTTGGAAATAAGAGTTCCCATTTATTAGGAATTAATCTTGCCCTCGTCACACTGTGACACGGGTATATCAAGTGACACGAAACAAATCATTGGTGTTAGTGCTTAGAGTTAGTGTCAAGGTTTTAGGGTTTCGGGTTGATTATAGTTTAGGGTTTAAGGTTAGAGTTAAGGATTCAGGTTAGAGTTATGGTTTAGGTATAGGCTTAGGGATAAGTGTTCATCTAGGTTTTAAGATTTAGGTTTGATGGTTTATGGTTAATTATAGTTCAGGGTTTATGGTATAGGGTTTAGGGATTAGGGATTAGGGATTTGGGTTAGAGTTAGGGTTAGGGTTAGGGTTAGGGTTATGTTTAAGGGTTTATCTAGGTTTTAGGGTTTAGTGTTAATTATAGTTTAGTGTTTAGGGTTATAGTTAGGGTTTAAGGCATAGGGTATAGGGTTAGAGTTAGGGTTTAGGTTAAAGGGTTTGGGGTTTAGGTTTAGGTTTTACATTTAGGGTATCTTAGATAAGGTTTAGGGTTAGGTTTTAAGTTTAGGGTTTTGGATTTTAGGGTATGAATTTATGTTTATGATTAGGTTTAGGATTAATTAGGGTTTAGAGTTAATTAGAGTTTAGATAGGGTTACAATTATTATTTAGGGTTTAGGATTTATAGTTTAGGGCCAAGCCAATTTAGGGTTACAATTTAATTAGTGTTTAGTATTTAGGTTTAAGGTTTAGTTTTATGGTTTAGTGTTTATGGGTTATAAGAAAATAACGAGACTTTGTTATTATTATTATTCATTATTGGTTTACATTTAATAGTTTTTTTTTTTCAATTCTAATATCATACATCATTAAGCTAAGTCGATTTAGATGGATGATATTAATCTAGAATTTTTTTTTTTCAATTCAAGTAGTTGGAATCAAACTCACGTGTTCTCCTTGGCAAATTGCACTCAATAATTTCTCCTATAGTAGTTTTATAAACTCTCCTAGCATTACACACTTCAACTTAATCTTCATAGAATAACATTAATGTAAAACAAACATGATTGCAATAACACAGCGTTAAGTTATTCAACTTTAACAATTCTAATAATAGTTGATACAATAATAATTTCACCATTAACATACATCCATGCATAATACAAACACATTACACACAATTTAAAATATATATGCAAAATACAGATTAGTTACAAAAAATCATAAAAAAAATATATGCATAATAATTTCACCATTAACATACATCCATGCATAATGCAAACAGATTACACACAATTTAAAAAATATATATGCAAAATACAGATTAATTACAAAAAAATACAAATATATATATATATATATGCATAATCATTTCACCATTAACATACATCCATGCATAATACAAGCACATTTCACACACAATTTTAAATATATATGCAAAATACAGATTAATTACAAAAAATTACAAAATATATATATATATATATATATATATGCATAATCATTTCACCATTAACATACATCCATGCATAATACAAATATATTACACACATAATTTAAAATATATATGCATATCACAGATTCATTACAAAAAATTACCAAAAAAAAAAAGTTGGAAATTGTTTAAATTACAAATGTAGAAGCAGGGGATGTGGCGGCGGCAGTAGATGGTGGCGGCAATAGATTGACCTAGGCAAAAAAATACAATAAATAAATAAATAAACAAAACAATCAAAATAAAAAAGGGTTTAGAGATTTACCGTGCTATGTGGTGGACACAGGGGCGGCGGTGGTCGCTGGTGGTTCAAGGAGAAAGGAGAGAGAGAGAGAGAGAGAGAGAGAGAGAGAGAGAGAGAGAGAGAGAGAGAGAGAGGAAGACGCTAGTGGTGGAGGGAGGGAGAGAGAGATTGGAGACAGCGGTGCGGTGGTGGTGAGAGAGAAAGGCGCAGCGGTGGCAGAGGACTGGTGGAAGCTACGGTGGTTGGTGTTACGGTGGAAGGCGCGATGGTCGGTGTTGCCGGAGAAGATGGAGAGGGTGAGAGAGAGAGAGAGAGAGAGAGAGAGAGAGAGAGAGATTCTTTTTTTTTTGGAAGGGGGGTTGTCGGGGGGTGTCTGGGAAGGGGAAAAGGAAGGGGGGTCTAGGGAAAGGGGAAAGGGGAAAGGGGGGTTGACTGGGGTTGAAATCGAGGAAAATTAGCGACGAAACTTTCGTCGCTAATTTCAAACGATAATTAGCGACGGAGCCATTAATCAGCGTTGGAAGATCCGTCTCTAATGTTCCCGCGTATTTTTCAAGATTTTTAGAGATGGACAAAAGGAATATTCTGAATATTCCTTAACTTAGTGTCACAAATTAGCGACGGAAGAATTTTCTTTGCTAATTTAAAATCCCGCTACTTTAGCTATGATTTCCATCGCTGATTTGTTCTTCCGTCGCTAATTAGCGACGAAGATTTTCATTGCTAATAATTTGGTCACTAATGTCTATATTTCTAGTAGTGAGCCGCTACCTGTTGAGAATGGTACGGACTATTCGGGATTTTGGATAGCATGCGGACGCATAGGGCATCCGCATGGAACATTGGAATTTAAGCGTTCGCGTAAGGATTCTGGAAACCATGCGACCGCATAGTGCGTCTGCATGGAAGCTTTACAAATCGTATGCAGCCACATAGTACGACCGCATAGCGGTGGGTTTTAGGGTTTTCTATTGTATTCATATAAATAGTTCTATACCTAGAACGTTTGAAGGTGTGAGCCTCTAATAAAATTTCGACAGTCCGTTAGCCCCAATCTCTCTCTCTTCTTTGTGATTGATCCTATTATACTCTGTTAATTTGTTTGCTAGTCTTCCGCTGTGCACAACAACTGGTATCAAAGCAATAGGTTAACATGTCTGCTATAGGATCAGGTTGCTCTTCTTCCAAACAAGAAGTTCAAAAGTTCGATGGAACGGGGAATTTCGCTTTGTGGCAGAGAAGGGTTAAGGATGCTTTGGTGCAGGCTGGTTTAGGGAAGGTTCTTCGGAACAAAACTAAACCTGATGATGTAAAGGAGGATGTTTGGAAGGAACTCCAATGGAGGGCTGTCTCAACAATTTGTTCGTGCCTTGCGGACCAATTGGTGTATCATGTAATTGATGAAGAGTCAGCTGCACAGGCATGGGAAATTTTAGAGGCAAAATATTTGTCAAAATCCTTGTCAAATAAGCTACATCTCAAACAAAGGTTATATGGGCTTAAGATGGTAGAAGGGGTTGATCTCAATGCTCACATAAACACGTTTACACAAATCATCAATGATTTGCTACGGGTGGAGGTGATGTTTGAGGCAGAAGACAAGGCGTTGATGCTGCTAAATTCGTTGCCGTCTTCCACAACGTATGAAAATCTTGTAACTACGTTGACGTGGGGGAAAGATACTCTTGAGTTGGGACCTGTTACAGAGGCTCTCTTAGCTTTTCATCAACGAATGAAAACAGTTGTTGATGAACCGCTAGGAGAAGGGCTGTATGTGAAGGAGAACAAGGATCGTGGGAGGTCAGAATCCAGAGACAACTCGAAGAATCATCAGAATTCCCGATCGCAGTCAAGGAAGAAGTACAAGGGAAATTGCTACAAGTGTGGGAAGAAGGGGCATAAGAGGCAGGATTGTCTGGAGGGAAATTGCTACAAGTGAGATTAGGTCACATGGGGGAAAGAGGTATGAAGGAGCTTCATAAGAGGAATCTGTTGAAGGGTGTTAAGACTTGCAAACTTGATTTCTGTAAGTACTGTGTTCTTGAAAAGCAAAACAAAGTGTAATTCAAGACGGCTAAACACACAACAGAGGGAATCCCTGACTACATTCATACTGATATTTGGGGGCCAGTGAGAACAGCATCAAGGTATGGACATCTGTACTTCGTGACATTTATTGATGACTTTTCGAGAAAGGTTTGGGTTTACTTCATGAAACACAAGAATGAGACTTTTGAGAAGTTCAAATTGTGGAAGGCTGAAGTGGAAAATCAAACGGGCAGAAAGGTTAAATGTTTGAGAAGTGACAATGATACAGAGTACACGTATAAGGAGTTCAAGAAGTTTTGCGCAGAGCATGGAATCAAAAGGCACTATACAGTACGCAGGACACCACAGCAAAATGGTGTGGCAGAAAGGTTAAACCGATCTATTATGGAAAGGGCTCGGTGTCTACGATTGAATGCAGGGTTATCAAAGTGTTTTTGGGCAGATGTAGTGAGTATGGCTTGTTTCTTAATAAATAGATCACCAAGGGCGTCACTAGATTGCAAGGTTCCTGAAGAGGTATGGACGGGTTCTGAGGTAGACTACTCCGATATTCGGGTGTTTGGGTGTCCATCCTATGTGCATATTCCTAGTGAAGAAAGATCGAAGCTTGATCCAAAGTCCAAACAGTGTATCTTTCTCGGCTTCACGAAAGGGGTAAAGGGTTACAGACTTTGGGATCCCAAGTCAAGCAAGGTGGTGATCAGCAGGGATGTGGTTTTCGATGAGAAAGCTATGTTAAAGTGTACTCAATGAAGAAAAGGAGAAACAGGTGCCAAAAAACGAAAGGGGTAATGAGCATGTTATTGAGGTAGAGCTACCGGAGGTGGATTTGGATCGCACTCTTCCCGATCCCGAGGTAACTACACAAGAGGTTGAAGAAGAAAATCCTTCAAGTGGAAGACCCAAGAGAACAATCAGACCACCAGTCAGGTATGGGTTTGAAGATTTGGTTTCATATGCTCTTGTTCATAGTAGTGGAGATCCAAATACTTATCAGGAGGCGATAAAAAGTCCAGAAAAAGATAAGTAGGTGACTGCTATGGTGGAAGAGATGGAATCACTTCATAAGAATAACACATGGGAGTTGGTGAAACTTCCCAAGGGGAAGCGAGCAATTGGTTGTAAGTGGGTATTCAAGCGAAAGGAAGCAGTATCAGAAAAAGAGGGGGAAAAGTTCAAGGCACGGTTGGTGGCAAAGGGGTACTCGCAACAACAAGGGGTAGATTATAATGAGATTTTTTCGCCCGTTGTGAGACACACTTCGATCAGAATTGTGTTGGGTCTTGTAGCACACTATGATATGATGTTGGAGCAGATGGATGTGAAGACTGCTTTTCTACACGGTGAGTTAGAAGAACAGATCTTCATGGAGCAGCCACATGGGTTCAGTCATCCTGGACAGAAGCATTTAGTTTGTAAACTGAAGATATCACTTTATGGGCTAAAGCAGTCTCCGCGATAGTGGTACACCGGGTTCGATACTTATATGGTCAGTATTGGCTATAAGAGGTGTGAGTATGATTGTTGCGTGTATGTAAGAAGCCTTGATGATGGCTCTATTATTTTTCTGTTACTGTATGTGGATGACATGCTTATTGCTAGTAGAAGTGTTAATGAGGTCAAGAAATTAAAGACCTTGTTAAATAAAGAATTTGACATGAAGGATTTGGGGACTGCCAAGAAGATTCTTGGTATGGAGATTCGTCGAGATTGAAAATCTAGAAGATTGTGGTTGTCTCAAGCCGGCTATGTTAAGAAGGTGTTAGAGAGGTTTAACATGGGAGATGCAAAAATAGTGACGACACCGTTGGCGAATCACTTCAGTTTATCTACCTCAGATTCCCCAACTACAGTTGAAGAAACTCAACACATGTCAAAGGTTCCCTATGCAAGCGCAGTGGGATGTCTCATGTATGCCATGGTATGTACTAGACCAGATTTGGCACAGGCAATCAGTGTGGTAAGCAAGTATATGGCTAATCCAGGTAGACAGCATTGGGAGGCAGTCAAGTGGATTTTCAGATATTTGAAGGGCACTGTGGACTATGGTATTATGTTTGAGAAGTAGAGTGTGGGGCTTTCAGTTGTAGGGTATGTTGATTCAGATTATGCAGGCGATAATGATCGTAGGAGATCTACCACAGGTTATGTGTTTACTCTAGCAGGTGGACCTATATGTTGGAGAGCTATTTCACGTCATTATTGCATTGTCTACAACTGAGGCGGAATACATGGCAGCTGTTGAAGCTGCAAAGGAAGCCCTATGGCTTAGGGGCTTAGTCAAGGAGTTGGGTGTTCAGCAAGGTGGAGTTCTGTTGCGTTGTGACAGTCAAAGTGCAATCTACTTAGCGAAGAATCAGATTTATCACTCAAGGATGAAACACATCGATGTGAGGTTTCACAAGATTCGTGAGTTGATTGATAATGGGGATATTCTGCTTGAGAAGATTCACACCACAGATAATGCTGCAGACATGTTGACGAAGCCAGTTGTAACTGACAAGTTCAAGCATTGCTTGGATTTGTTGCACATCGCTAGCTGTTAGAGATGTGGAAGGTCCAGTTCTACAGGTGCTCAAGGTGGTTTCGGGTTCATGTTCTTTGTCTTCTAAGGGGTTGGGTGAATACTCGCCAAGGTGGAGATTGTTGAGAATGGGATGACTCGATTACCCAGGCAAGAGGCCAGTTCCCTCTGAGGGTTTTCTATTGTATCCATATAAATAGTTGTATACCTAGAACGTTTGAAGGTTTGAGCCTCTAATAAAATTTCGACAGTCCGTTAGCCCCAATCTCTCTCTCTTCTTTGTGATTGATCCTATTATACTCTGTTAATTTTTTTGCTAGTCTTCCGCTGTGCACAACACTACCCCTAGGTGGCATCAGTACTGAAAGAGGAACAAGTGAATTGATTACATAACCACAAGAAAATTTAAAATCAAATAAATCATTAAAGGTATGTTAAGGTGTCTGATCGATCTCAATATATTAATAATAATTAAAAAAAAAGTCATTGTTCACTCTAACTATTCACGTGGCTGCTTTAAGTAAAAAACTTTTTCGCCTAATAGCCAGGTTTACCTTTGTAACTTTTCTAATTAACTATAACCTTATCCTAAATTTAATTTGTAAAATCTTTTTTTTTTACATGTAATTTATTTCTAATTATTGTTTTGACTTTAACCATATCCTAAATCTCTAAAACCCTTTTTTTATTTGTAACTTTTTTTCTAATTACATTAGTTAGGTTACCGTATAACTTTTCTAATTAACTTTAATATTATCTTAAATTAGTTAAAAAAAATTTGACGAATATTTTTTCTGATTACTATTTTTGCTTTAACTGTATCCTAAATTTGTAAAACCTTTTTTATTTGTAATTTTTTTTAATTGCGTTTTGACTTTAATTGTAACCTAAATCTGTAAAAAAAAAAAATTATTTATATTTTTTGTAATTACTATTTTGGTTAGTTAAGGTCATTTTATTTAAAGTGGTCGGCATAGATTTTTTAAAAAATGTAGTAATTTAAATACACTGTATGTATTTACTTAAAATATATTATATGTATTCGTTAAACGAACAATATATACAATGAATTGGTTATATCTCGATTTGAAACAAAAAACATTAATCTAATTATTTCCCTACATTTTTTGGTATATATGAATTTATGTGATTATGCTAAAATATGAAATGCATTATTTTTAAATTTTTTCATTCATAGGACGGGTATTAACCTTTTTATTTTTTTGTTCAAAGAGGGTGTGAGAATGGATCAAATCTGAGACCTCACACTTGTGAAGCCCCAACTCTACCATTGGACCACCTGTTAAAGACGAACAACAGTAGTAATCCTCATCATTGATCACATATTAAAGCTCTAAATCTTTGACCTAGGAATGTTTTGTATCAATTAAGTATTGTGTATTACAGTAATATCAAGTTATTGGGATAATGTGAAATCACTAACTAATCAAATAATGTTGTATGATATTTTTACATCATTTGATTGGTTGAACTTTTCGAGCCCCTAACCTATCTAACCTTTTTACAGTTTTTAATATAACTTTGTGAAACTTTTTATCTCCACGCAATATTACTTGATTGATTCATAATACCAGTGACGGTACCACGAACTCAGTGGTAGTCATCAAATCCAAATCCTTAGAGTTAGTCCTCCGTCCCGGATAAATGTTCTTAGTTGATGAAACATAGGAATTAAAAAATATAATTAATGATGTGCTGTAAATTGTGTTCTGACGATAATACTCATGAACATTAATTGAGTTCAACTATTCTAAATAATTAATTTTTTTTTGATGTGTTATATTAAATGAAATTTTAAGGGTATATTGAAAAGAATAGTAGAGAATAGGTAGATCAAAATTTTTTAGTAACATTAGTTGAGACATCGCAAAATAGAAACTAGGGATATTTATCCGGGACGGAGGGAGTAAAATTTATATACTTTAGGTTTGCTCTCGTGTTGATACATGAAATCGAAATTTAATCAGAATCATAATTCAAGCCCTAATTTAATTAAAAAGAAAATTATTTCCTAATAATTAATGACGTGGGCCGAGCAAGCCTCTCTCATGGACAAATGTAAAAGAATGTAAAATGGACCTTATTACATGGCCTACTACGCTTGTTCATGATCTTGCAATGGGCCATTGAGGTTGTATGCAATTCAGAGTTAGAAAAAAGGATAAATTACTGGCCGGTCCACTTTTTCAAATATTTTTTCTCTTCAGTACACTCTTTTTTTTTAATCGCTAAAAGACATTTTAAAAATTTTTCTTCCTAAAATACCCTCAACAACATTGTTGCTTCAGATTTGAGATTCAAATTGATGTATAAATGATTCCATGTTGTTAATATAGTCTTTTCTCATGTTTGGGTATCAATTTTCATGTATAAAACACGAATTTGATCAAATTCAAAATTTTTGAGTTCATCCCGTTTTTCTTTGTTCTTGAGCTGTTTTGGCCACTTAAATCTCTGTTTTAAGCTTCGAATTTGTTTAAAATCAATTTCATATTATTATCCTAACTTAGTACTATATTTGTGCACAATTTTTCTACCAAAAAACACTATTTTTGAGCTTCAAATCAAGCTTGACAGTGTACTGTCCGAAAACAGAGGAAGATGTTCTTGGACTGATTTAATTCGTCAATCGCAGTTTGGGCAACGTAACGGGGTTCGACCTGATTTATGCATCGCGATGCAGAAGTCATTCATCGCGATGCAGACATCATTCATCGGGATGCAGACATCATGCATCGCGATGCAGACATCATTCATCGCGATGCAACAATTTGGTGCATCGCGATGCAACAATTGGTGCATCGCGATGCCAAAGTGGTGCATCGCGATGCCAAAGTAGTGCATCGCGATGCCTTGGGTTACTAAAGTGCGCGTGTTTTTCTTTCATTAATGGCATAATTGTCTTTTCGCCCCAAAAATATCTTTTTCCGATTTTTAAAAAAGATGAGTGGACTAGAGCGATTACAAACTTTTAAAAAGGGACCGGCCCCGTAATTGACCCTAGAAAAAACTGGTGTGTGCCCGGAGTCCAGGCCCTGGAGCCCACCCATCCTCTTTCTCCCTTTCCTACAAAATAAGAAAGATAGAAAATCAAATTTTAGAAACAGAAATAATTGACATTTTATTTATGTAGAATAAAATTTAAATTATTATTAACTGGATAGAAGTAAATGCAAATTTATAGTTTGAATCACTTAAAACTTTGTTGCAAAATTATAATTTGATTAGTCAAAATTCTTTAATTAGTTTTTTCTAGTCAAAATTGATTTCAAAGTGCGGATAAATTGGCTAATTTGGGCTGTGAGACTCAGGCAAACATTCAATTCTCCTCTTTTCATGACCTCCCCTCCATCATTCGAGGGCATATTATTTTAGACGTTCAGGGCACCCCTTATCTTCGTCGTTAACTATTTTCTCTTTGTCCTTTCCTTTTCGAGGCTCGGCTCCTCCGTCCTTCCATTTATAAGGGCCAGACTGGTTGTCCTCTTCAAAATTGTATTTCTATTTTCTATTAATAATTTCTAGCAAAAAAATGTACAAAAAATAATAATAATAAAAAAATTTAAGCCAAGAAATTCTCGAAATTTTTGAGTAATGAGCTGGCCTAATTAAATAGATAGGCCAACCCATGTTCTTGTACTATGACAAGCCCATCTCAAAATCAAAATTGCAAGAAACCCCTTGATAATTAGGGAAATACTATTACCTCGGTCCCCAATATTTTTTACAGGAAATTGCTGGCCGGTCCACTTTTTGAAAAAAAATTTCTCTCCAGTCCGCCTTTTTTTTTTAACACCTAAAAGGCACTTTGAGAATTTTCTTCCTAAAATGCCCTCAACAACATCGTTCCTTCATATTTGAGGTTCGAATTGATGTATAAATGATTTCATGTTGTTAATATAGTCTTCCCTCATATTTGGATATCAATTTCCATGCATAGAACACGAATTTGATCAAATTCAAATTTTTTGAGTTCATCCCTTTTTTTTTTTTTTGTTCTTGGGCTGTTTTGGTCACTTTAATCTATGTTTTTAGCTTCGAATTTGTTTAAAATCAATCACATATTGTTATCCTAACTTAGTACTACATTTGTACACAATTTTTCTACCAAAAAATACTATTTTCGAGATCCAAATCGAGCTTGACAGTGTGCTGTTCAAAAACAGAGGGAGATGTTTTTGGACTTTAATCAATGATTTGAGTTTAAATTTTGTATAATATCAATACCATACTGTTATAGGAAGTCAATACCATGTTTGTATGAAAATTTTCAAACAAAAAACAACAATTTTGATCGATTTTGATATTATATAAAATTGGGCATCCGGATGCCTTAAATTGGGCATCAAGATGCCTTCAATTCGTCAATCGCAGTATGCTGGGCAACGCAACGGGGATCGACGTTGCCTTGGTTGCTCATTGCGATGTCTTTGTTGCTCATCGCGATGCCTTGGTTGCTCATCGCGATGCCTTGGTTACTCATCGCAATGCCTTTGTTGCTTATCGCGATGCCTTGGTTGCTCATCGCGATACCTTGATTACTCATCGCGATGTCTTTGTTGCTCATCGTGATGCCTTGGTTGATCATCGCGATGATTAACCCACCCGATGCCTTGGATTACTCATCGCGATGCCTTGGGTTACTGATGGGGCGTGTTTTTCTTTTATTAATGGCATAATCGTCTTTTGGCCCCAAAAATGCCTTTTTTCAGTTTTAAAAAAAGATGAGTGGACTGGAGCGATTACAAATGTTGAAAAAGGGACTGGCCTGTAATTCACCCTTATTTCAAATAAAAGTGTCCCACATGAAATATTTAATTAGGCTTTAATATTAAGAGTCCACTTTGATGGTTTAGTGAGAATAAAATATTATTAAAACTTTTGAAAATTATAAAAGAAAAATGATTCCCTCTTCTTCTACCTATAAAAAGACTTGAAGTTGCAAACCCTAAAAACACTTTTAAATTTTCTTTTCACGTCTCTAAGAAAAGTTGTCAAGAGAGAGAAAAGAGAAAAAAAACATAGGGTTTTCTTCTCACCATCAAGAAGAGATTAAAGTTAAGGCAAGAAGGAAGAAGATTCCTACATCAAAGTTTTCAACTTCAAGTAAAGCATGAATCAAGGTTAGTAATTAAATTCATGTTCCTAAAATTATATGTTTAGAGTGAGTGTTATGTGTTCCAAGATTCTAGGCTTTATAGATTATGGTTGTGAATTCATGAAATTAAAATAACCTGATTTTCCAATTAAAGTTTACAAATATAACTTCTACTCCTTTCGTCGGAAACTGAGTATCCATTTTTAGGTTTTTTAAAAAAAATTTAAAAAATTGACTTTTAGATTATTTTAATAGCACGTATGCATGCATGTCATTAGCTCCAAACTACAGTTTTGCTAGTACATATTGGAATATGGTAGCTAGCCAAGGTAGATTTGGAAATTTTTTGAAAAAAAATGACACTCATTTTGGAATAAAAAACTCTAAAAAAGGGAAAACTCGTTTTGGGTCGGAGGGAGTATATCATATAGGCTCCTCCATCTATGCAAGTTATCGTAGCTGATTAATCTTAGTATGAACGACATCTTACCTATTAGAACTTCTTTCCTAGTTGACTCTGATCGACTTGATCAATCGCATAAGAACATATTCTAATAAGTGAAGGATAAGATTCCTTTTGTCCATTTTGATGGTAAATTTTTTTTCATTTCAACAAAAGAACTTCAGTGTAAAAGCTCTAAATTTTGATGCCTCTGCTTTATGGTTAAATTTGCTTTTGATTAGGTTTCCTTGTTCGCCGTTTATCCTAGATGCTTCTTTTACTTTCATTAGTATACATCATTCATAATCATATCTATATTTTACCTTTTCTTTTCTTTCCATTTTCTTTTACAACCAAAAGAAAAGTTGCATTCTTGTGTATGTAAAGAATATATGTATATATATATATATATATATATATATATATATTTGTTTATTTATATATTTACTCCTTTCTAGATTTTTCAACCGTATATGGCAGCGACTGCAGAATTTTCAAATCTGAACTTCGGAAAAATCAGAAAGAGTTTGTTCCACGTATCAAGAAAAAATCTAGGAAGTATCAAGGAGAAGATTTATGGTAGTACTTGTCCGAATGAAAACGTTATGAGAATGGATTTTCTGAGAGCTAACTTAATGACTTAGCACATTGTATCAATGTGTTTGGTAGTTTGCATCTTAAAGGTTCATCAGTCATTGAAGGCACACATATATACATGACAGAGTGTTGGGAAATAAGCAAGGAAAATGATGCATGAGAGCACAAAAAGGAAGCTTAATTTCGCCGATAACAAAATCACGAAGAACAATGCTTAATTATGTCACTTTTATAAGAAAAGATTTGTATTTGTGTGCAAGAGTGAAAACGTTTCGACAATAGCTATGTTATTGACTTGGCAGATGTGTATTGATGTGTTTGGAGTCAGCATTGCATCTTGAATGTTTCGTAAGGGGACTGGAGCAGGCTACCATGAGACAAAAGATCTTCTTTCTAAAGAGATTCGATTCGGAACTATTACATGTCCAAGGTTCAATATTGAAATCAGAGATTCTTCCCGACTTTGTCCGTGTCAACAAAGAATTCAAAATACCTCGACTTTTTAGAACAGGTCCGAGTCAAATCGCAACAAGTCGAATTGAAGCACTTCTTTTTAAACTATTTTGGATCTAGATCATCGGAGTTAATGGAGACAAAGAGAACATACCTAAGAAAGTGTCGGAAGAATAAGGAAGGGAAAGGAAACCGTAAAGAGGGGTAATTTCACCAATAACTAAAATATGAAGAACAATAGTCATGTCATTCTCAAAAAAAGAGTTGTCTACAAGAACGATCAAGAGCAAAATCAAGTTTCTTGCTTAATGAGATTAAATAAATTGATTAAGGTAGCCCAACTGTTGCGCACAGCGGAAGACTAGCAAACAAATTAACAGAGTATAATAGGATCAATCACAAAGAAGAGAGAGAGATTGGGGTCAACGGACTGACGAAATTTTATTAGAGGCTCACACCTTGAAACGTTCTAGGTATACAACTATTTATATATGGATACAATAGAAAACCCTAAAACCCTTAAAAGATAAAAACCGTCGCTATGCGGTCACACTATGCGGCCGCATACGATATACAAAGTTTCCATGCGGACGCCCTATGCGGCCGCATGGTTTCCAGAAACTCTATGCGCACGCCTTATGCGGCCGCATAGATTCCAGTATGCCATGCGAACGCCCTATGCGGCCGTATGCCTTCCAAAAATCCGAATAGTCCGTACCGCGGGGCTCGCCCGCACTCGGAGGGCGCCGGCCTCTTGCCAGGACATCGAGCCATCACATCCAACAATCTCCACCTTGGCGAGCATTCACCCAACCCAACAGAAGATACAAGGAACCAATACCCGAACCACCTGTGTAGACATCGAACCTCCCCATCTCTAACAGCTAGAGATGTGTAACAAATCCAAGCAATGCTTGAACTTTTCAGTAGTAACCGGCTTTGTCAACATATCAGCAGCATTCTCTGTGGTGTTAACTTTCTCTATCACAACCTCACCCATATCAATCAACTCCCGGATCTTGTGAAACCGCACATCTATGTGTTTCATCCGTTGATGATAAATGTGATTCTTTGCTAGAAAAATCGCGCTTTAACTGTCACAAAGCAACCTAACTCCACCTTGCTGAATACCCAATTCCTTAACTAAGCCCCGCCATAAGGCTTCCTTTGCGCCTTCAACAATGCCATGTACTCCGCCCGTTGTGGACAA
This sequence comes from Platycodon grandiflorus, assembly GCA_016624345.1. Taxonomy (NCBI): domain Eukaryota; kingdom Viridiplantae; phylum Streptophyta; class Magnoliopsida; order Asterales; family Campanulaceae; genus Platycodon; species Platycodon grandiflorus. The sequence continues at coordinate 3,861,469 of CM028363.1, read as the reverse complement.
TGCAATAATGGATGAATCATAGACCTCCAACATATGGGTCCACCTGCGAGTGTAAACGCATAACCCGTAGTCGACCGCCTCCGATCCAAGTCACCCGCATAATCGGAATCTACATACCCCACAACAGAAAGATCCTCACTCTGCTTCTCAAACATAATACCATAGTCCACAGTGTCCTTTAAATATCTGAAAATCCACTTGACTGCCTCCCAATGCTGTCTACCTAGATTAGCCATATACTTACTTACCACCGATTGCTCGTGCCAAATCTGGTCTAGTACATACCATGGCATACATGAGACATCCCACTGCGCTTGCATAGGGAACCTTAGACATGTTTTGAATTTCTTCAACTGTAGTTGGGGAATCTGAGGTAGATAAACTGAAGTGATTCGGCAACGGTGTCGTCACTGGTTTTGCATCTCCCATGTTAAACTTCCCTAACACCTTCTCAACATAGCCGGCTTGAGACAACCACAATCTTCTAGATTTTCTGTCTCGACGAATCTCCATACCAAGAATCTTCTTGGCCGCCCCCAAATCCTTCATGTCAAATTCCTTATTTAACAAGGTCTTTAATTTCTTGACCTCATTAACACTTCTACTAGCAATAAGCATATCATCCACATACAGTAACAGAAAAATAATAGAGTCATCATTAAGGCTTCTCACATACACGCAGCAATCATACTCACACCTCTTATAGCCAATACTAACCATATAAGTGTCAAACCTGGTGTACCACTGTCGCGGAGACTGCTTTAGCCCATAAAGTGACTTCTTCAGTTTACAAACTAAATTCTCCTGTCCAGGATGACCGAACCAATGTGGCTGCTCCATGAAGATCTGTTCTTCTAACTCACCGTGTAGAAAAGCAGTCTTCACATCCATCTGCTCCAACACCATATCATAGTGTGCTACAAGACCCAACACAAGCCTGATCGAAGTGTATCTCACAACGGGCGAAAAAATCTCATTATAATCGACCCCTTGTTGCTGCGACTACCCCTTTGCCACCAACCGTGCCTTAAACTTTTCCCCCTCTTTTTCTGATACTGCTTCCTTGTTAGGAATATGCCTGTAAATCAGCTGATATATATGTATGCATATTCCAACACGTGATTTGCTTGTTCCCATTACAACGCATGTTTCACAAGTGGCTAAAAGGCTGCACGGTTAGTGTGGCGCTTGTTGAAACAATGCATAGGTCATTAGACTAGGAAGTCTTTGTACATATCCGAGTCTTTGTCCTACCGTAATGATGACAAACCTTCATATGAATCAAGCTCTTCAATTTGCCGTTGACGTGACTATCGGCAGATGTCTCACTAGCGACATTTCCTTCGCCTATGATCGCCTAAATAGCCATCTCTACATCAGCAGTTCTATATCGGCAGACTCTAGTATCCGCCAAAGCACTTCATCAGAACAACTGCAGAGAAGCTATTTATTCAAGAGGAACATCGTGACCATCAGCGGTTTCTACACCAAAGTTCTATAATGGCGATCTCGAATCGGCCAAATCCTCATCAAAACAACTGCCGAGAAACTGTAAGATCACGAGATACATCGGTCGTTACTCAATGCACTTCAAGACAAAATAGATCCGTTACAAGATCTGTCTGACAAATCCAAGATACGCATCGATGTCTGCACCTTCACGTTTATCCAATAGACATTTCCTCGAACGAATGTGTTCGCGGTCTTCAAAGCTTCATTTCGTAAAAGGCCAAGCACGTGACGCCGCACAACAGCCAAAGCAATGAAACGTCCACATCAATCACCGCATCCAGCTAAGCTCGACACGTCCAACTATGTCCACTGTGTCCCGATCATCTTCAAGATTCAAACCTAATCAAGGTCTTTGCCCAACAAATCCAAAAATGTACTCTGCCTACATCACGAGATTCAGATCACCAACGGGCATAAACCTATTCAATACACCAACGGTCACATCTTCTTCTCCAGCTATATAAGAAGACTCTCATCCTCATTTCTAAAAAGCGAGCACAAGAGAACAAGAGAGAGCACAAGCACTCTAACACACAAATTGTGTATGCTTATGCTTGAGAAAGGTTGTGGTATTGATCTTCATTTCTTCAATCCGAACCACTCCTTCAGAGTGAGAAATCACAAGTGTAAGAACAAACACTTTGTGAGAGAGAGAGAAGAAAATCCAAAAGCCGAGAAGCTCGCTGATCAACAACCTTGTTGTTGATTTGAGTTCTTCTTCCTTCGAAGAACTCGCCTCTTCGGCCTCAACTCCATCATTCAACAAAGAGACCAAGTATCTTACGATCGTTGAAGCCGCACCAAGCTTGAAGATGTCCGATGAAGAGCCGAACTTACATGTCCAGATTGCATTCATATCGGCGACTTATACTACATTATAAGCGTGCCGATTGTGCAATAAGGTGTCATCATTGTTGGTCGAGTGCTTAGCACTCGCTTGTTCAAATATATGCTATTTGAACAACTCCTAATATTCTCTTCTCACAACAAATATATCAAGTTGAAACTACAGAAGATGTCTTAATAAATATTAAATACATCTTCTAATGTATTTTCGATATATTTGATTTCGCTTTCTTCATTTCTCCTTCTTTTTCCTAAGAAGATTGCTAGGTTAGAGATTCTAGGTTGATGTACTAAGCATGTTTGCCTTTGAGCAAACCTCGCTGAATTTTAATATAAAATATATAATTGTTACATTCAGCCTTGATTTCTCTTTCGTATATAATTTGCTTTATCATGTGCAACTGCTTAAGGAAAGTAAATGATGCATCTAATACAGATTATAGTCAACTGTCAAGCTCTCTTCGATCAAATCTTTACAGCTACTTTAATCTAAATTGTTGAACTTATGTGTTTATTTTTCCGCCGCTCAAACTCATTTCCATCGCTAAGTTCAACATACATCTTCCAACCGCATATTTCATATCTGCGATCCTAGATGTCCATGATCTACATCTCCGATCTAAGATGTCCGATCACTCTATCTTCGCCTAATCATTCAAGATGAGGAAGATGATCTATGTGTAGTAATCATTTCATCTACTTTTCAATCTAAATGTAAAATTTGGATGAAATTTTTATTACACCAAGTATAGGCTATTCACCCCCTCTAGCCTATACACCGAGCAACCCTCGGACCTAACAATTGGTATCGAGCCGCATCAGAACCTTATTTCGTGCTTAATAACCCGAGAGTTTAGATCCCGCCGCTCGATTAGATGCATAGTCAAAAGGAGTCTTTTCAAAATCTTTTATCCACAAAAACCTCTTGACGGAGAATCCCGAAAGCCTTTTGAAAACCATCTTCAAATCAAAATAAATTTTGTTTTCAAAAATATGTGAGAAAGAGTATTATGATGACAATGTGTTCACTATAAGAAAATTTATCATATATCGAATTACATTGATATTGTGAAGATAAGTATTATAGTGGAAGTTGATTTGCTAAGGATTATGCATGTTTCATAAGTCTGTTCTCAAATCTTGGTATCTTCTTTGGCAAATGGGTTAAACTCATATTTGATGGATGAATTACTTAGAATCCCTTCCAAAAACATGCTCTCTTGACATAAGGCTAACGATTGTTCCAATCCAACACCTTCTCAAGAAAACTTTTTATAAAAGTTTAGAGCAGAGGAAATAAGAAGAGTTTCAAAGAAAATTCAAAGGAAATCAAAAATATGTCATCTTCAAAATTACCGTGATTGTAAGATCTTGGCCTAAGGACATCAATGATGAGTTTGTCTTTCTTCAATGTAAAGCCTCACCGAGCAAGAATACACTCAAGGAACCTATGCTCGTATTAGAAATGGTGCTTCAACGACTATGAGCAGACGCGTTCAAAGAGTCTAATGAGGAAGTAACCCACTCCAAATTTCTTAACACTATGGGTTACACTTATAAGCCGTATTTTGAATAATTATTCTTTTGTCATGCTTATTAAGTCTCATTTGTATTATTGGATTACTAGAGCTATCTTTAGCTCATAAATGTTGCTAATTTTCTCTATGAGTACTTTGGGCAGAACTCATATGACGTAAAAGGTCAATCATGCAACATCTCTCTCCATCGGCAGATAGTAACATGGCCGCCGATTCATGAAGGATCGCGATCACTCATGAGAACTCACTCATGTCCTTCACTCACTCAAGGTCAAAATCTTCACCGCTGGACTTTACAACAATGAAGTGAAAAATCTGCCGATAAGTCCAAAGGAGTTGATAAAGACCCTCTCTCATGCCTATACATAACAAAGTTAGCTATTTGCTTTCCAATGACTCGTGCTCATGTCTCGAACTAATATGCTTATACATATCATCGACAATAATGCATAATAACCTCGTCATACCGCACTTTCATTAATATACATTGATTGTATGATTTGTTTTATGCAAATGATTTTTCAAAAACAAATCAAGACTTTTCTATCACCGATTTCAAGTGTTTTTCTCAAAACCCCGTAGTTGGTGAATTTCCACATCTGCCAACCAACACTTCATAAGCTCGCTTTATGTGCTGACTTATAGAAGTAAAATCCTTTAAAGACCTACTCTCTCAAGTCTATTAAAGGTGGAGGCACACTTTTCAAGTTTGATGCTTCGATTAAAGTTAAGACTATTTTCAAAATCTTGGAAAACGACAAGTCACCAACATCAATCCTTACCAAGAATCTTGAAAATATCTAGACTTCACACCTATCCTGCCAAGGCGTGATCGAAGGACAATTCAACAAGAAGCTCCATTATTGAGTATCCTTCGTCTAACCTCCGTGAGTATAAGTAGAGCTCCTTCTTCATTCAAATCTCTACTATGACATAACTCACAAACCGCCTATAGATTACACTAGTTACAAATCGATGATTCAAAATCTCACAAATGTTGCAAAATCCAAGTCCTAAGATTGGATCAAGACAATTCCTTAACAACAGGTATGATTCCTTCATATTCATTCAATGTTGTTTCGATTTTATTTCGTTACTTCACAAGAGCTGATCTAAATTTCTCTCAATAATGAATTTCCAAAATCATTCATAAACGTGAAAATTATTTCTCAAAATCTTTTTCAATACACGTTTACAAATATGAGAGAAATTGCATCAAGTCTGTGTACCGAAATCATTAATTATGGTTCCACAATCTTGTTGAGAAAACAATTGATAAAAAGAACTTCTTTTGTCTCGTCCGATAATCATAGAAGTTTGCCGTCAAGCATAATTCATATGTGCAAACATGATTGTCGAACACTTACGAACTCTTTTAGTCAATTAGTTTTAAAAATAAGATAGAAAACCATCAATTAATGCCGAAAAGTGATTTCATTTTCTCTTCTAACTTTTAGCTATCAATCTCATTGATACTCTAAAATGTCTACAGATGAATCATGGGAAAATCAATTAGCACATACTCATTCCACTTTTGGAAGTCTCGCTTGCATACTTGAACTTCACGTAAAAGATCCCGAAAAGAAATGTCAAATGTTTGGAAAACATTTAACATATTGCCATGTGCAACAAGTCTTCGGTTATATGTAGGTATGCCGACCATCACCTCAAAGATGGCCGATGGATAATTCGCTGAATTATGTAGCTAATATGGAATTGACAAAGATGACGAACCGCTAACAACGACCATAAGTCCCTGTGAATATCAAAGGGGATTCATGGGCCAAGCAAGACATCTTTGACGGCCATCACCCTTCGGTGTTCTCATAATGACCCGAAGAAGTGAAGATGTTCGCCTCCCGAGAGTTGGAGGAGATCAAAAAGGGAACACGGCCATCTTCTTATCATCCAACTCCTTCTAAATCCTTGACCAATGACTCCCAATCTAATGTCTAGGATTAGGATCTATAGGACACAAATTTGTAACATGTATTTCTTTACGTAAATTGAATCATTGTATCTTTCTCATGTAATCGGCAGTCACCAAAAATCCAGTTGTATTGTTCTTGTAATCACCGATCCTTGCATCATACCGTGTAAAACTACTTGGATCATTGAATACAAGTTCGCAACTTTTCTCATGCTCATCTACTTGTCTCGCATTCCTTTGATAGCATGAAATAATGTGTTAAAGTGTGTTGATCAAACCTATCATTCTTTGATTATCTCTATTTTATTCGGTGATTAAAAGAATTGCTCTCAATGAAATGGTCACTCTACCGAGACACAAACTCGCCGACATCCCATCGGCAAACCTTTCTTGAACAATCGCTAAATCAAGTTATGGTCTTCTACTACCGCTTAACTCTCATCCTTAGACACCATGATAATTGCCTTTCGAATCTAATCTTTTCACAATGATTAAATTCAAGTTCTCGCGTAATCTATAGTCTCTTAACAAATAGGCGATCGCAGTATTCATGATCTTCATGTCAATCTATCGATGAATCTGCTATTACTCAATCTCTATTCTTCATGATTAAAAGGTCAAGATTGTTAGTAAATCTACTTTGAACAACATGTTCGCTAAATTGAACCTTTCAAGACAATCCAACAAAGACTTTGTGTTCTTAGTAATGACAACTACCAAATCTTGTATACCCTATGAGATTGAAGTTATAAAGGCTTGATTAGTTGTCTCCATTATAATGGCTCAAACAGCTAATTGGTATACGATTGAATTCCAAAACACTCGCTACACCTTATCATGTGATTCTTTGTTAAAAAGGATGTAGTTAAAATCTCTAGTAACTCGACCTATCCTCAAGATAGTCGACATTCAAGAAATCTTGGGAAGACTAATATTTTCAAATATTATGTCCTTCCTCAGAGTGAACACCGATATGACCCCCGTTTCATATAGGCTACGTCTCACTCTCTTCGAACAAGTCTAGTCTCGATCTCTTCCCTTGCCATAGAATGCCTAGATCCGATTAGAAAGAAGAACGGACATCACTTGTACACATGTAACATCTCACTTGATCTATTTAATATTCTTACTAAGCTTTATTAATCTTAAATAGATTGATGTCCATTATAAATAGAGTCTATTCAATTGATATCACCTGTCCTTAACTTAGCCGATATTAATCACACTCCCAATAATAGACACAACAATCAATATCGCAGCCCACTCTAGCAAAAACCTAATACAACTCGCTAATAGTGTCTTCATTTAAAAGACTCTTCAAATCTCCCAAAATTGGTATCAAACTTCAAGATTGATATCGACAATCTTAAGACACATTCGTCTAAAACCTCCACATATGTGTCATGTACAACTGTGCCATATGGCTTGGACAAGTTATTCTGTCCCCAATTCATTCTTAAACAACCAATGCTGTTCTATTGTTGATTAATTTACTCAAACAACTCGTTTGAAGTAAAATAACGACTTATATTATCCCCGAAGCGCTTGTACCCATTAATATCACAATAAAGGCAATCAAATTAATCGGTCTCAAATTAATTTTTAAACTTCTTGTTTGAAATTAATATAAATATCTTCTAGACGCCTATGCACTAGCCATTATTACACTAAGCATGATGACATAATCCAAAATCGACTATCATTACGTCATTAAATGCACTCACTTCTTTAAGCCCCCAAAATGTCTTTTCCCATTCCTCTAATCAAGAAACCCTTTCATCTTCTCAAAGTTGTATAAAATTGGTATCGCTTCAAAAACAACAACCGACTTCGTTCCTCAAAAATCTCTCCACAAATAGAGTCGGTTGCATCATGTGTTCACCAAATCGCCTAGTCCTCCTCATCGACCCATCTCCCACACCGAATGGCGTCATCGAATGATGGTTCTTCTTGCCACTCCTCCTCCACCGGTGATTCAACGACCTCGTCAAATCTCTCGTCGTGTAAGGAATCGTCTTCGAGACCCCGGAACAGTGTATCCAATTTCATCCCTTGGACTCCCACAAGAGACAATACGCTACTCGCACCTGCTCCCATCGCCTCAAATGCTCACCTCGAGCAACCTTCATCTCAGAGGAGCTTCACCAAACGCCAAACGTCAAATCCGGTCAATGTTCCTTTCGATTAGAATCGCAGACCTTCATCCTCTAACTCTACTTCATTAGGATGACTAGCTAGGTCTCTGTTTTATAAATCTAACTTTCCTTTGCCATATCAATGATAAATATGTAATGTGTTTAGTCTTGTGTACGTGCTGTCGTTATTTGACATTTTCTTTTCGTTAAAAATTAAAAATTTGTCTGGTACATACTGCTCATTCCTGCAGTTCTTGTCTTGATGAACTTCATCTATACTTCGTAGGCGACCTTACATCTCATGTTATAGATGTATATCTCATACATCCAACAACAATCAACATAAGACTCACCATACTTGCTTGTTTTGACTTGATATACCTTAAAGAGAAAACCATTTTGAATGCTTTACTACTCACCAATTGGTTTCACTAATTAAACAACTTACCCTATTTTGCCTCTCCTATCCCAAAATAAAGCGTATCACACTCCATTCTTGTAAAATCTTCTTACAAGCAATGGAAACACAATTTCTAACCTCGATATCCTTTTATGTATGTCTCATACATAAAAGTTGTGTATCATAAGCTATCGCACATTAAGAATCAGAATATGACAAGTAACCGTATTCACTCGATAAAGTCTATATTTTCTCAGAATTACATCCCGCAAATCACCTCGGCATTTCTCAAACGACAAAGATGCTCTCTACTGTCAAAATTCATACCTTATGAATTACCATAAGCATGTTCTCCCTCATATTTAGGTTATAATACTCCAAAATTCAATTGATAACTATCAATCTATCTTCAACTTGTGGCCATTAAGGAGGAGAAATTATGAAGTAGTAATGGCCCCAAGCAATTGAATATGTGAAAGGAAAAATTGAAGTAGTAATGGTAGTAATGGCCCCAAAAGTAGTAATGGTAGTAATGGCCCCAAGAAATTGTGAAGTAATATTAACCCCAACTAGTAAGGAGGAGAGAAATTATTGTAGGCTCCAAGTAATTATAATTATAGTAAGATTAACAATATTCAGAACACTATTCATTAAGAAAGAGAGATTGTAATGTGTCAATCTTTATGTGAAATATTAAGGAGGAGAGATAAACAATTAGTAAGATTAAGAGATAAACAAATATTAAGGAGAAAATTGAAGAAAGAAGAGAAATTGAAGAAAAGGAGAAAATTGAAGAAAGAAGAGAAATTGAAGAAAGGAGAGATTGTGAAAATTGCAAGTAATCAATGAACCTTTCGGGAGGAGAGACCGTGAAGAAGTAATGGCCTCAAGTAATTATAAAGGAAGTCGGCCTTAAGAAATTATAGTAGGATTAACACTATTAAGAACAATATTCATTAAGGAAGAGAGATAAACAATTATTAAGAAGGAGAGGTAGACAACTTGTAGGATTGTTGTAAGATAGTATCTACCCATACGACTTAACACTATATGACTATTATAATATGTCGACTTGATGAAGATGCTTAATCAAATCGATTAAGTCACTTATACTTTCTACTTCTTGCTTGAGCAACATTCTTCGATCATCCGATGCAAGAAACACACTCTTAAGGCAATATTATCATTTGCCTAATAAACATTTCGTTATTGCTTCGTATTTGTTCTTCCATTTATTGAGTCTCGTAAATACTTAGCAATAGGTGACTATACATACGCTATCGCTTGTAAGTTCAACCTAGGGCATGTCTTGATATAAACGAATATTCGGTAGTGGCATGTTATTACTAAGGTTTGAACAAGCGCTTTATAGAGCTATATGTATAAGTCAATTGTAGTAATGGTCCCAAGCAAATAGGAGGAGATTGTTAGGAATATGCACGTAAATCACTGATATATATGTATGCATATTCCAACACGTGATTTGCTTGTTCCCATTACAACGCATGTTTCACAAGTGGCTAAAAGGGCTGCGTACGGTTAGTGTGGCAGCTTGTTGAAACAATGCATAGGTCATTAGACTAGGAAGTCTTTGTACATATCCGAGTCTTTGTCCTACCGAATGATGACAAACCTTCATATGAATCAAGCTCTTCAATTTGCCGTTGACGTGACTATCGGCGATGTCTCACTAGCGACATTTCCCTTCGCTATGACTGCCTAAATAGCCATCTCTACATCAGCAGTTCTATATCGGCAGACTCTAGTATCCGCCAAAGCACTTCATCAGAACAACTGCAGAGAAGCTATTTATTCAAGAGGAACATCGTGACCATCGGCGGTTTCTACACCGAGTTCTATAATGGCGATCTCGAATCGCCAAATCCTCATCAAAACAAGCGCCGAGAAACCGTAAGATCACGAGATACATCGGTCGTTACTCAATGCACTTCAAGACAAAATAGATCCGTTACAAGATCTGTCTGACAAATCCAAGATACGCATCGATGTCTGCACCTTCACGTTTATCCAATAGACATTTCCTCTTCGAACAGTGTTCGCGGTCTTCAAAGCTTCATTTCGAAAAGGCCAAGACGCCGCACAATCAAAGCAATGAAACGTCCACATCAATCACCGCATCCAGGCTAAGCTCGACACGTCCAACTATGTCCACTGTGTCCCGGATCATCTTCAAGATTCAAACCTAGCGAAGGTCTTTGCCCAACAAATCCAAAAATGTACTCTGTCTACATCACGAGATTCAGATCACCAACGGGCATAAACCTATTCAATACACCAACGGTCACATCTTCTTCTCCAGCTATATAAGAAGACTCTCATCCTCATTTCTAAAAAGCGAGCACAAGAGAAGAGAGAGAGCACAAGCACTCTAACACACAAATTGTGTATGCTTATGCTTGAGAAAGGTTGTGGTATTGATCTTCATTTCTTCAATCCGAACCACTCCTTCGAGTGAGAAATCACAAGTGTAAGAACAAACACTTTGTGAGAGAGAGAGAAGAAAATCCAAAAGCTGAGAAGCTCTGCTTGATCAACAACCTTGTTGTTGATTTGAGTTCTTCTTCCTTCGAAGAACTCAGTCTCTTCGATGGCCTCAACTCCATCATTCAACAAAGAGACCAAGTATCTTACGATCGTTGAAGCCGGACCAAGCTTGAAGATGTCGATGAAGAGCCGAACTTACATGTCCAGATTGCATTCATATCGGCGGACTTATACTACATTATAAGCGTGCCGATTGTGCAATAAGGTGTCATCATTGTTGGTCGAGTGCTTAGCACTCGTTGTTCAAATATATGCTATTTGAACAACTCCTAATATTCTCTTCTCACAACAAATATATCAAGTTGAAACTACGGAAGATGTCTTAATAAATATTAAATACATCTTCTAATGTATTTTCGATATATTTGATTTCGCTTTCTTCATTTCTCCTTCTTTTTCCTAAGAAGATTGCTAGGTTAGAGATTCTAGGTTGATGTACTAAGCATGTTTGCCTTTGAGCAAACCTCGCTGAATTTTAACATAAAATATATAATTGTTACATTCAGCCTTGATTTCTCTTTCGTATATAATTTGCTTTATCATGTGCAATCTGCTTAAGGAAAGTAAATGATGCATCTAATACAGATTATAGTCAACTGTCAAGCTCTCTTTCAGATCAAATCTTTACGACTTTAATCTAAATTGTTGAACTTATCTTGTTTATTTTTCCATTGCTCAAACTCATTTCCATCGCTAAGTTCAACATACATCTTCCAACTGCATATTTCATATCTGTGATCCTAGATGTCCATGATCTACATCTGGCGATCTAAGATGTCCGATCACTCTATCTTCGACTAATCATTCAGTATGAGGAAGATGATCTATGTGTAGTAATCATTTCTTCTACTTTTCAATCTAAATGTAAAATTTGGATGAAATTTTTATTACACCAAGTATAGGCTATTCACCCCCCCCTCTAGCCTATACACTGAGCAACCCTCGGACCTAACATTCCTTTCGCTTGAATACCCATTTACAACCAATTGCTCGCTTCCCCTTGGGAAGTTCCACCAACTCCCATGTGTTATTCTTATGAAGTGATTCCATCTCTTCCACCATAGCAGTCATCCACTTATCTTTTTCTGGACTTGTTATCGCCTCCCGATAAGTATTTGGATCTCCACTACCAAGAACAAGAGCATATGAAACCAAATCTTCAAACCCATACCTGACTGGTGGTCTGATTGTTCTCTTGGGTCTTCCACTGGAAGGAATTTCTTCTTCAACCTCTTGTGTAGTTACCTCGGGATCGGGAAGAGTGCGATCCAAATCCACCTCCGGTAGCTCCACCTCAATAACATGCTCATTACCCCTTTCGTTTTCTGGCACATGTTTCTCCTTTTCTTCATGAGTACACTTTAACATAGCTTTCTCATCGAAAACTACATCCCTGCTGATCACCACCTTGCTTGACTTGGGATCCCATAGTCTGTAACCCTTTACCCCTTTCGCGAAGCCGAGAAAGATACAATGTTTGGACTTTGGATCAAGCTTCGATCATTCTTCACTAGGTATATGCACATAGGATGAACACCCAAACACCCGAATATCGGAGTAGTCTACCTCAGAACCCGTCCATACCTCTTCAGGAACCTTGCAATCTAGTGACGCCCTTGGTGATCTGTTTATTAAGAAACAAGCCATACTCACTGCATCTGCCCAAAAACATTTTGCTAACCCTGCATTCAATCGTAGACACCGAGCCCTTTTCGCAATAGATCGGTTTAACCTTTCTGCCACACCATTTTGCTGTGGTGTCCTGCGTACAGTATAGTGCCTTTTGATTCCATGCTCCGCGCAAAACTTCTTGAACTCCTTATACGTGTACTCTGTACCATTATCACTTCTTAAACATTTAACCTTTCTGTCCGTTTGATTTTCCACTTCAGCCTTCCACAATTTGAACTTCTCAAAAGTCTCATTCTTGTGTTTCATGAAGTAAACCCAAACCTTCTTCGAAAAGTCATCAATAAATGTCACGAAGTACAGATGTCCATACCTTGATGTTGTTCTCACTGGCCCCCAAACATCAGTATGAATGTAGTCAAGGATTCCTTCTGTTGTGTGTTTAGCCGTCTTGAATTACACTTTGTTTTGCTTTCCAAGAACACAGTACTTGCAGAAATCAAGTTTGCAAGTCTTAACACCCTTCAACAGATTCCTCTTATGAAGCTCCTTCATACCTCTTTCGCCCATGTCACCTAATCTCATGTGCCAAAGAGTTGTAGCCTCATCTACTTCAGGTTCAGACTCTACAGAACTAGCTCCACCTACAACAGTGCTACCGAGCAATCTATAGATATTTTTGGGTCCCCTCTCACCCTTCATCACTATCAATGCAGCCTTACAAACCCTCATTATACCATCTTTAGATCTATAACTACAGCCATTATAGTCTAAAGTACCCAATGAGATCAGATTTTTAGAAACTTTCGGTACATGTCTAACATCACACAGCGTTCATACCACACCATCAAACATTTTAATTCTAATAGTACCTATGCCGGCAATTTTACAAGATGCACCATTACCCATAGTAATTACTCCAGAATTAACTGACCTGTAGGTGTCAAACCAATCACGATTGGACGTTACATGAAACGAACATGCTGAATCCAGAATCCAGAAATCTGCAGGGGCGATCTGTTGTTGATGAAATTGAGAGCATATCACCATCTTCATCTGAACCATCCATAACCACATTAGCTGACTTTGATGAACCAGCACCATTATTGCCCTTCTCCGGACAATCCTGCCTCTTGTGCCCCTTCTTCCCACACTTGTAGCAATTTCCCTTGTACTTCTTCCTTGACTGCGACCGGGAATTCTGATGATTCTTCGAGTTGTCTCTGGATAGTGACCTCCCACGATCCTTGTTCTCCTTCACATACAGCCCTTCTCCTAGCGGTTCATCAACAACAACTGTTTTCTTTCGTTGATGAAAAGCTAAGAGAGCCTTTGTAACAGGTCCCAACTCAAGAGTATCTTTCCCCCACGTCAACGTAGTTACAAGGTTTTCATACGTTGTGGAAGGCGGCAACGAATTTAGCAGCATCAACGCCTTGTCTTCTTCCTCAAACGTCACCTCCACCCGTAGTAAATCATTGATGATTTGCGTAAACGTGTTTATGTGAGCGTTGAGATCAGCCCCTTCTACCATCTTAAGCCCATATAACCTTTGCTTGAGAAGTAGCTTATTTGACAAGGATTTTGACATATATTTTGCCTCTAAAATTTCCCATACCTTTGTAGCTGACTCTTCATCAATTACATGATACACCAATTCGTCTGCAAGGCACAAACGAATTGTTGAGACAGCCCTCCATTGGAGTTCCTTCCAATCATCCTCCTTTATATCTTCAGGTTTAGTTTTGTTCCGAAGAACCTTCCCTAAACCAGCCTGCACCAAAGCATCCTTAACCCTTCTCTGCCACAAAGCGAAATTCCCCGTTCCATCGAACTTCTGAACTTCTTGTTTAGAAGAAGAGCAACCTGATCCTAAAGCAGACATGTTAACCTTAACCTATGCTCTGATACCACTTGTTGCGCACAGCGGAAGACTAGCAAACAAATTAACAGAGTATAATAGGATCAATCACAAAGAAGAGAGAGAGATTAGGGTCAACGGACTGACGAAATTTTATTAGAGGCTCACACCTTGAAACGTTCTAGGTATACAACTATTTATATATGGATACAATAGAAAACCCTAAAACCCTTAAAAGATAAAAACCGTCGCTATGCGGTCGCACTATGCGGCCGCATACGATATACAAAGTTTCCATGCGGATGCCCTATGCGGCCGCATGGTTTCCAGAAACTCTATGTGCACGCCTTATGCGGTCGCATAGATTCCAATATGCCATGCAGACGCCCTATGCGGCCGCATGCCTTCCAAAAATCCGAATAGTCCGTACCGCGGGGGCCTCTGCCCCCCGCGCCCCCCTTTGAGGCCCGTTACCAGTCTACATGCCTACCAGGCCGCGCCCTTGGAGGGTGCCGGCCTCTTGCCAGGACATCGAGCCATCACATCCAACACCAACCGTAGGATTTGTAACTTGGAACCTCTAGAGTTGTCATTTTTCTAGAGTTCTTGTTATATACTCCCAACGTTACGAAATAAGTATTCTCTATTTTATTTACGAGTTTTAAAAAAGTAGTGGACTCTATATAATTTTTCTTTAATACCCCAAAAAAATTATCCTTGGTGATGTTAAATCTTTGGATCCCACTTATTTTCTTATCTCACAATTAATAAGGGTAGTGATGACGCATAGATCGTCCCTTTTTTGGGTGGATCGTATGGCCACAGGGGTCTACCCACTCCATGGTAGTGAATTTGTGCTCTCCCTCACTCCCTGAACTAGTGCGTACACCTAGTATCGAACTCATGACCTCCAAGTTAAGTACATGGATTGTGGAGAATGAATACCAATTAAGCTGGCTTAATTGGTACTCACCTCCCATGAGGTCAGAGGTTCTAAACCAAGCCAGAGCACCCAACGTCCGTGCCAGTTTCAGGATGTGAGGGAGACACAAACCCACTATTATGGAGTGGGTAGACCCCTGTGGCCGAAAAGGGATGATCTATGCTTCATCAAGTAGTATAAACAATTTGTTTAAGGAATCTTTCAAAAAATAGAAAGGGGACACTTATTTCAGTATGTCCCAAAGTGGAATAAGGGATACTTATTTTAAAACAGAGTGAGTATTTTGCTTTCAGTAATTTTTTTCTCTTTAGTAAAGTTGTTTGTTTGTTAGAAAGAATAGGAAATTTTTCATACCGTTGGATTGCCTCATATCATTAAAGGAAGAACAATTTCACTAAAAGAAATACTAAATTCACTATAACAACTGAAAGACCTCTCCGCCAATGATTCAACTCTACAGGTTCCGAATCCACGATAGGTGACCCTATTTTCAATTGCCTTTAAACAAAGGCCAACTTTTAGGGCTTTACAGGATGCCAAATGCCAAACAACCAAAAGAGTAGAAGTTCCCTTCACACATTACCTCTCTTCAGTTTTTGTCTATAAATACACTTGTTGAAGAGACATCTTTGCAATAGTTTTTCCTAGCTCCCCAGGTTTCATGATGGCAGGACAAGAACAAGGCCCTCCTCCTCCAGGTCTCTCTTTCTATCTTCTTAATCCTACAGCTTCATTGCTAGTACAATTATTGGGTAAAAACAACACACACACACACACAGAGACTACACACTGAATCTTCCTTAGGCCAGATTGGTATATTTCATTTAATTTATGTTTTTCTCAATTTACCTGCATAGGGTACCCAAGTGAGAATCCACAGCCAAAAGGGAACAAGTGCAGCCGGCCACAAACCAAGAAGAAAGGAGATAGGGGTTTCATCGAAGGATGGTTAGTCTTCCAGCACCAATGTTCACGATCATAAACTTATCAGAGACAACCTTCGAGATCAGGCCTTTCGCAATTTGATTTTTACACTTGATGAGAATCACCTGTTTAATTACTTGCCCATTAATGTCTGCGATCTCGGGGAAAAAAATATGTCTAAGTCTCTATACCTGGTCTTAGTTTTATTGCTCGTGAGTAAATTTGTAATCGGGCCAATTCACAATCTGATTTTATTTGAATGTTATGGTTATTCATGCAGCCTCTTTGCTCTATGTTGCTGCTGGCTTTGTGAAATTTGCATAGACTGAAGCAGTTTTCAAGAGGGTGACACTATATCAGCCGTAGCTTATGAAGGCATATAACTATTACTGTGTGATGATTCTATATACTATATTCTACTAATATGTGTGTGTGTGTGTAAAGTTGACGTAATCTAAGTTCTACACTACAGTTAATATAAATGAGGTTTTTATTTCCTTTCTTATAATAAAAGTGTTTTAATTCTTCCATCTTTATCCACGATGATCGTGACTAGTAAAGAATAACTACGTTACTCGAGAAGTATATAAAAGTGCAACACTACTAGAAGCCATATACCGAAACTCGAAAACTACACCAAAATACCCCAAACTTGAGTAAAAAATTCAGTGCAGCGGTGATATCGCTGACGTGATATTATAATCCAATAACAATGCAACAAATCAGCAACCTTATCTTCAATCTTGTTTTTCATATCAGCAAGATTGCTGATTTTTCCTTTGCTAATCAATATCACCATTACACTCGGTATTTTTCCCGCTCCTCCCCCAAACCATTGAGGGAGAATAACACATTAAACAGACTCTAGAAAGATGAAAAAAAAAAAAAAAAGTAACAGCAGAGCCAAACTAGAACTCAAAAATCATTAATAAAACTATATCCCACCTCAATATTTCCATTTATACTTGTTTGCAGTCTTTGGAACCAAAGATGCGTCTCCATGGCTTCACTTTTCCCATTCAAGTGACCTTTGAATATGTACGACTGAAATGATATTCGAAAATGTTAACTAAACATTCGTATTATCAAGGTAAAACATTGAAATCAGATCATACTAAATGCTAACTAAAACAAGAAACTACGAAGCAAACCTAAAACAGCCAGAGGACTTATTCCTATCTAAATACTCGAATAAAATTTGACGCCTAACTGAAGTATTTATATCATTGATTCTTTAGTGAGATCACGAATAAATTCTACAGAGAGAGAGAGAGAGTGTGTATGAATACGGAAGTGAGGTGGCCCAATCAAATTGCTTATTTTAGAAATTCTTCTAATTCACTTTACACGGGTCGCTCTCGCGATTTAACGTGAATTGGAAGGAGAGAATATATGCTTGGAGACAATGAACACTCTTCCTTTAGTTTATAGACATATTTTTCAACTAAAGTAGAAAACCAATACAATAGAAACATGCTGAATGGCCTCAGCCTTAATTTTTACACATGGCAGACACCGCGGCATCAGATGTACCAAGTGGACAAATGCCAAGGTAACATAAGAAGCCAGGTGTCATGTACCAGCTCGGATATGACGACCTGGTAACCATGATCTACTAGGTTTCCTCTTTATCAACAGACATATCTGCCTAAGACGCCGACCTCGGAGACCACAGTATGACCTGGGTACATCCTAGGCCGACCACAGGAACACCTCGCGACCTGGGCATATCCCAGGCCGACCTCGACACTTTCCCCGGTAAGCTTGGCAAAAGCAGAGTCATTTACGGAATTATCTCTCAAACTGGGCAAAATCCTACAACAATTCTATCTCCATCAAGTCCTAAGCAAACTCGTAATCGTGGTCCGCAAGACCCGGGATTTGAACATATCACATTAAGTCCGAAACTGATAAGGATTGTGCATTATCTTCTTATAAATCGCATCCTCAAAGGCATCATATGGTACGTGCAAATTACATACTAAAGCTATATTCTGTTAGAACATTGAGTTCTCTGTAATATTGCTGATTCTCATGCCGGAGGGTTATTGCTGGGACAACTCAGCCCCCCTTACGATGTTTCCCGTTGATCACAGGCCTTAAATCTCTTTTCTTCAAGAGCAATCCCAGCAACGTTAGCCGGAATCCCACTAGACTACACACGTGGATCAAACGTGGTCACCTACAGCCTTTTTTACATGATTAGTTTGGTTCTGTTGCCAGGACCTTTTTAAGAAGTTTACTGTGATCAATCATGACAACCTCAAAGCAAGTTTCTAAGCAGGCACCTCTAGCGACAAACTTGGCAATGCCTGCAGCTGCACTACCCGTTAGTCAGCCCCCTGAGCAGGCTGAGAAGGTTTCACCTACGGTGCCCTCTGCGGGCCTCCTACTTCATCAGAATACCCGAGCACAGAAGTTGGCTAGGGCGATGAGGAGAAAGGCAAAGGAAAACGGCCAACCCAAGCATACAAGGGATCAGTCAAGGTCGAAGCACGATGGACAGACAGCAACTCCCACCTCTTCGGACGGCGAGGACGTTGGCGACAAGGATGACCTCGTAATGTTGGGAGACAGGCGACCTCTCACCCAGCACGAGATAGACGTCGGTGAGCTAGAACACATACAGTGGGAAAAGGCTTTCTTGGGAAAGCAAAGAGAATTGGAGATGCGTGAATACGAGTTGTCTCGTAAGCTCGGCACCCAGGCACCTCAGCTACCAACCCTGAATCTTCATCCTTGTCAAGACAATCACCATGATGGTCGACCTGACAGGAAGGGGGTCAGGGGCTCGTGGGCTGATAGCCACTATAGGGGGTCGAAAGGTGACACCCCAAGGGTAATTGCCAAAAGCCGACTCAAACGAAGGGTGGAGGAGAACCAAAAACCTAGCGTCAAGGATCGCTTAGGAACTCCAGATGAAGAGCAACTCAGGGGCAATGTACACTCCAGGATGGAAACTAGAGCCAGAGATCCCAGTCCAGCTAAATCGCACAGATCCTCCCGAATAGACCGCGGCGAGGAACGAGCTCGGAAGCTAGAGGAAGCCCGCAATCACAGGTCGAAACACAAATCTCCCCAGCATAGTACCTCCAGCAATGGCGTGTCATCCACAAGTACTCCAGGATCGACGACCATGATCACCGGTCTAAATGGAGGAACAGGGGTGACGAGAAGGAAGACGAGGTATACTGTGTAAGATGAAAGAGAGACTGGAAGCTCTGGAAAGGGGAAAAGAGAGCAAGTTGCCAAGGAACGTGATGGCAGCATTCTGCAGGAGGATCAGGGATACCCCCCATATCACCGCCTGAAGCTGTCATCCTTGAAAAATTACGAAGGAAACACAAATGCTCGAAGCCATGTGTCAAGCTTCGAGGCAAAAATGGGGGTATGCACCAGAGATCTGGATTTATGGTGTGTTGTGTTTGTTAGTACATTTGAGGAGGTTGTCCTCAAATGGTTTGAAGAGCTTGATGAAAGGTCCATTAGGGACTGGCACGACCTAAAAAGGGCTTTCCTGGAAAAGTACTCATCGGTGGGCGAGCTCCCAAAGAGAGAGTCCGACCTGTGCGGGATCAAACAACGATCTGGAGAGTCTTTGAAAAGTTATCTGGGAAGCTTCAAGCGGATTGCCGAGCAGCTCCAGAACGTCCCAGACAAAACTGTAATGGCTTTCTTCAAGGCTGGATGTCGATCAGCTCGGTTCTTATTCGAGGTCGGCATGCGACCACCTACTTACAACGCGGAGATGTATACTGCCGCGCAAAGAATTGGGAATGTGGAGAAGACCTTGGAGGAACAGGAGAAGGAAGGACAGAAACCCTCGGGAACCTCGAAGCAAAAAAGCGAGGACAAGTAAGGGGATCAGAAAAAGGAGGGGAATGGCAATGGAAATGGTAAAGGAAAGGAGAAGAACAAGTACTCAAAGAAAGAAGAATTCTATACCCCCTTGAAAACAACCAGGGAGCAAATCATGAATGTCCTCCTCCAAGAAAATAGGATTGGCCGACCCCCGCCACCGAGAGAGACACCTTATCCTTGCAACCCAAATAAGAGATGTGCCTACCATAATGACATCGGGCACACCACCGAGGATTGCATTCAGCTTAAGAAGGAGATTTAAAAGCTGATTGATAGAGGGGAACTCAGAAGATACGACAGCAAAGTGGAGAGGATAGAAGAAGGCCAAGGGAGACCCCATGGGTCAATGCCTAGGTGGACGAGATATTAGTGAACACAATTATGGAGGAATGGTCGAGCATTACGAAGCTAAAGACGGCAATCAACAGTCTCAACCATACTGTCAGCCCGCCTCAGGTTTGGGGAGAAAGGGGAATCACATTCCTACCCAACGAGCTAGCAACCGACCCCGCAGCCAAGGCGCATGCTCTGACCATAGAAGCAAAAATTGGAAAAGGAAGGGTGAAAAGAGTGTTGATTGATACGGGAGCAGGAAAGGATATACTGTTCTACAAATGCTTCCAAGCAATCAGATTGGGAAGCTCGCATTTAACCCCGAGTGGGATCAAGCTGGAGGGCTTTACAGGGCATAAAGTCGTTGTTATGGGGACGGTCGACCTGAGAGTAGTCCTCGGCACCAAAGATAACTCCCGTACCGAGGTCGTGACTTTCTTAGTCCTCGACATACCCTACCCGTACAATGCTATTTTGGGCCTCCCAGCCCAAATAAAGTTCAAAATGGTGATCTCCCCAGCTCACCAGAGGATTAAATTTCCTACTGACAATGGGGTCGGAGAGGTGAAGAATGATCCAAAAAGTACCCTGAACTACCTCCTCGAAGAAAAGAAAGCTGAAGAAGCTCGGCTGAAAGGGATGAGAAAAGTAACTTCGGTCCCAAGCGAAGAGGTCCACCAGGTGAATCACTAGACAAGAATCCAAAGTTAATAATAATCAAAGAAAACACAGGAGTGAAAAAAGGAAGCTCATCTAACGATTGAGCATAGCAATCAGCGCGGGTTGGCTCCCCTAACTCGAACACTGAGCACACCGACTCGCCCCCCGTCGGTGATATGCTCAAGCAAAAGGACCGCTCCACCTCGCACCCCGGGAAAAGCACAGAAGACGACCTGTCGGACGTACCTACTTGGGGTGCCGAGCAGTCCGAATCACACCCGATCGCTAATGGGGATAAAGTGAAGAGGCCTAACAAGGTCGTCATAATAGAGAACTTGGATCCAAGGGATCAGCCAGAGATTCAGCCCCAAGAAGACCTTGACGAGGTGATTATTAACTTCGACTTCCCAGAACAAAAAATCAAGGTCGGGCTTGAAATTGATAAGCCTGAAAGGGAGGCAATAATTGCATTTCTCCGGGAGAACAAGGACGTGTTCGCTTGGAAGACAAGAGGATATGGAAGGAATCAGTGAAGAGGTTGCTGTACACAAACTAAATGTTGATCCAAACGTAACACCTACTTAACAACGACCTAGGATATTCTCCCTTGAGAAGCAAAAAGCCATAAGAAAGGAAGTCGACAAGCTGCTTAAGGCAAAAATCATCGAGGAGGTCTTCTATCCGACCTGGATTACAAATGTGCAATGGTCAAAAAGACTAGTAGAAAGTGGAGAATGTGCGTTGACTTCACAGACTTGAACAAAGTCTGCCCTAAAGACTGGTACCCATTGTCGAAGATAGACCAGCTGGTAGATGCGATAACGGGCCACAAAATACTCAGCTTCATCGATACATATTCAGGATACCATCAGATATGCATGTGGTTGGCCGACCAAGAGTTGACAGCCTTCCGAGCAGTAGGAGCCATCTATTGCTACAAAATGATGCCCTTTGGGCTTAAGAATGCAGGGGCCACCTACCAATGCATG
This sequence comes from Platycodon grandiflorus, assembly GCA_016624345.1. Classification (NCBI taxonomy): domain Eukaryota; kingdom Viridiplantae; phylum Streptophyta; class Magnoliopsida; order Asterales; family Campanulaceae; genus Platycodon; species Platycodon grandiflorus. The sequence goes on along the minus strand of CM028363.1, from coordinate 3,839,343 downwards.
GTGAACAAGGTCGTGGAGACCAGCTAGGAAGAAACGTGGAGGCCTACATCGACAACATGGTCATCAAGACCAAACAAGCCAACCACGTCGAAGACTTGAAGGAAACCTTCGCGAATCTTAGGAAGAACAAAATGAAGTTGAATCCGGCAAAGTGTGCCTTCGGAGTAAAGGCAAGAAAATTCTTGGGATATATGGTGAATAAGCGGGGTATAGAGGCTAATCCAAAAAAATCCAAGCTTTGGTTGATATGAAGGCCCCCAGTTCGATCAGAGAGGTACAGCGACTAAATGGAAGAATAACAGCATTGGGGAGATTCATTGCGAAGTTTGCAGAAAAGAGCTTACCATTCTTCAAGACACGAAGAGGGAGTAAGAAGTTTGCATGGAATGAAGAATGCGACAAAGCCTTTGCCGAGCTAAAAGAGTACTTTGGCAGTTCGCCCCTACAGACAAGCCCGGCACCAGGAGAGTCGCTCTATATCTACCTCGCTGCCTCAGACACAGCTGTCGCAGCAGTCCTGCTCAGAGAAGAAGGGTTGGTCCAAAAACAAATATACTACGTCTCCTACGTATTTACGGACGTGTAGACAAGGTACTTAAATGTGGAGAAGATAGTACTCGCCCTAATAATGCCAGCAAGAAAGTTAACTCACTACTTCCAGGCTCATTCATTGACGATATACACCGACCTCCCACTCAGACAAATCATCCACAAACCTGATGTGGCTGGAAGGATGTTGAAGTGGTCGGTGGAACTCTCCGGAGATGACTTTGCTTATGAGTAATGCAAGGCAATCAATGCTCAAGTACTCGCAGACTTCATTGCTGAAACCTCGTTTGTCAAAAAAGATCAAGGCTCGACCACCATGATGGTCGAGCCAAGATCTACGACAAACCCTCCCAGCAAGCCCAAACAAATAAAAATGGCCAGCTCTTCACAACCTCGACTAGCTCGTCATTGGATGCTTTACATCGATGGTTCGTCGAACAAGGTGGGCAGTGGTGCAGGTTTGTCCATGCATCTACCTGAGGGTGGAGAAATCAATAAAACACTACGGTTCAAATTCACAGCTTCAAATAATCAAGCAGAATATGAAGCACTAATAGCATGATTGGAGCTCGCATTAGAACCAGGAACAAGGCAGGTTGTTATCTTCAGTGACTCCCAGCTCGTCGTGAAGGAAGTTTGGGGGGAGTATGGGGCTAACCATCCTACCTTGTTAAAGTATTGCGAGCTAGCAAAATGTTTATTGGGAATATTTGAATACTGGTAGCTAAAGCAGGTGGATAGAACAGAGTAACACGCAAGCTGACCACCTATCAAAGATCGCGTCATCAGAAGTCAGTGACCTCCCTTCGAATGTATGGTTGGAATCTCTTGAAACACCATCAGTGAACAAAGAAGAGGTCATGCCAATAGACTCTTCAAGAAGATGTTAGCTAGACGAGATACAAGACTATATCGAGCATGGGACACTACCCGACGAGAAGGACCTGGCCCAATTGTTAAGGAAAAGAGCAGCCCGCTATACAATGATAACTGGAGTGTTATACGGGAGATCATTTACCAAGCCTTTGCTCAGATGTGTCCAACCCAAGACAGTGGAAGACCTGCTCACTGAAGTCCATGAGGGAGTATGTGAGGGGCACCCAGGTGCAAGGTCCCTAGATGACATGATTATTTTTTATGACTACTATTAGCCAACCTTGCGGAAGGACGCCGAAGCTTACGTACAAAGATGAGATAAGTGCCAAAGGTTTGCTAATATTCTAAGACTACCATCAGCTCCATAAACACCGGTTGTCGCAGCTTGGCCCTTTAACATGTGGGGAGTCGACCTCATAGGACCCTTCCCAAAGGCTAGAGGGGGCTGTGAGTTCCAAATCGTGGCAGTAGACAATTTCACAAAATGGATAGAAGCAAAGCCATTGGCCACTATAACCGAGGAAAAAGCAATCAGTTTCATACATGATTACATTTGGTGCCGATTTGGCCTATCTCGAGCCATTGTATCCGATCATGGCACCCAATTCTCCACCAAGTTCACTGAAAAATACGAGCAGATGAATATAAAGCATTGGAAGTCCTCGGTCACTCATCCCTAGGGAAACAACCAGGCTGAAGCCGGGAACAAAAAGATTCTCCATGCATAAAAAGAAACTTGGATGAAAAGAAAGGAAGATGGCTGGACGAGCTACCTATTGTACTATGGGAGATTCACACATCGGTCAGAGGTTCCACCGGAGAAATGCCTTTCACACTAGCATACGGATCAGAGGCCATGGCACCAGTAGAAATGGCCCTACCAACCATAAGGGTAGCACATTTCGACGAGCTCGATAACAATACAGCTCGGTGGCTGGACCTCGACTTCTTGGAAGAAAAAAGGCTGGAAGCCAGACTCAGGATGATCAACTACAACTAGCTTGCCAAGGCTCACCATGACAAGCGAGTTAGAACGAGATCCTTCAACATCGGAGACTGGGTACACAAAAAAATAGAGGTCAAAGGCAGAAATGCTGGAAGAAACAAGCTATCTCCAAATTGGGAAGGACCATTCAAAGTGACAGGCATAATTTGAGAGGGAACATATCGATTGGCTGAACAAGATGGCACTCTGCTCAAAAACCCTTGGCATGCTGACCACTTGAAGAAATACTAACATTAATGTATCTGTAGTCCCAGAAATTCTATTAAGAAAAGATGAATTGCTCAAAAGATTCAACATTTGTTCAACTTCGCTCTCCAAAAATACATTATTCAAAGATCGTGATGAAGAAGATCACGAGAATCAGACAACCTAAAAACATTAAAAGGCACCTTGCCACGTCAAGGTTAAGTTACGACCTGCTCTTCACCATGATGAAGAAGATCGTAAAAATTAAAAGGCACCTCGCCATGCCAAGGTCAAGTTACGAACTGCTCTTCACCATGATGAAGAAGATCGTAAAATTAAAAGGCACCTCGCCATGTCGAGGTCAAGTTACGACCTGCTCTTCACCATGATGAAGAAGATTGTAAAATTAAAAGGCACCTCGTCATGCCGAGGTCAAGTCACGACCTGCTCTTCACCATGGTGAAAAAGATCGTAAGAATAGTAAACTAAATCCTAAAATCTAAAGGACACAAGGGAAAAAAATATACTTCGATCTTATGCGAAGACACACCGACTAAGGAAGATTAGAGCAAGGTCGAAGTAAACAAAACAAGCATGACATAACTTGAGCAAGAAAGAGAATAATTCACATTATCATGACAAATAAATCGTCTACAGGCTCGCAGGCCAGAATGAACCCCAAAATAGGGACCAAAATACAAGCAAAAAAAAGAAGAAATATTGTTTGATTACATAGCCTGCAGGCCAACCAGCTCGACACAACGAGCTTATATTAAAGGTCAACCCGCCCATTCAGCCTCTCATGAACAGTCCTGGCATGCTCTTATTGATTGGACTTGGCGCCTTCAAACTCTTCCAACTTGTACTCATCAAAGGCCACCTGGTCACCATCATCTAGGGGGTCGAGCAGATAGGGAACATTATTGCTAAAGGGCAAAGGTGGCACCCAGTGGTCGCGACCCTGCTCAGCGTCCTTTCGCGCAATAAGCTCGAGTTCTTCAGGGCGGTATGGCACCAGCTCGTGGCCTCGTCGAGCTAGGTCACTATTGTGCTTAACGCTGCCCCATTTGATCAGGTTCTTTAAGGAGATCCCGCTTGTTGCCACGTCCAGGAGGATTTGAGCCTTGCCCTTCTCATAATAAGAAAAAAATTCATCCTTATGAGACTTGGACTTCTTGTACTCAATAATATTTAAAGCATCCGGGCTAGGGCCCTTCCTCGCCGCACTCAACTATTTTTCCAGCTCGCCAACCTTGCTCTCCAAGCGTAATTTGGTTTTGGTCAGCTCGCCTTGGGCAGTGAACACTTCACCCTGGGTCACGATTAGCTCGGCTTTAACATCCACAAGCTCACTTCTCAAACGGCTGGCCTCCTCAGCAACCCGGTTAGCTTCCACAACCTTAGAAGAGGCCAAATCCCTGACTGAGTCTCAAATCAACGCGGGTCTTCTCCATCTCTCTCTCTCCATCTAAACAACACGAGCACGTGCCTCCTCCAGATCGACCTGGTTATTATTCTCCTCTTCTCTTTCTCAAGCTCGCCAATACGTTCAAGGTACTCCCTCCTGTCCTTGTACGCCTGTGCAAGCCTATTTGCATAGGATATAACAGCAGTAGCAAGCTACAAGAAAACCCAACGTAGTTACGTAAGACAGAGAAATGCAAAAAAATAGAAAGACGGAGGGTAAGACGCTTACGCAGGCGAAGTCGCCTCCCACGATCCCCGCCAGGCGAGCAGGCGAACAACCGTCGAAAGTATCGACCAAAGTCGGGTCAGCAATATTAAGAACAACCTTTTTTTCCCAACTTGATAGCATAGGTGCTGATGTGATTCCCAAGATCGGGACAAAGTGGAACCAACCAAGAACGCGGATTAAAAATTAGAACAACGAATTGAAACGAAGATAGGGAGCTTCCCTCAACCCTAGGGCAGACTTAATCCCTAGAACCTTGGGGTGCAACCTTAACCCACTAATCGCAATTGATTAGGAACCAAGATCATGGAACGCCACAAGCCTGCAGCTCAACAAACTTGATAAGTTCAAGGGTTGAGAATTCTAATCCAAGAAATCTCTCAAAAGCTCACAATATTGTGAAAACTCAATTCAATTTAATAATAATCAAAGATCTATGTTTTACAATGAAAAAGAAGCCTTTATATAGGCCTAACAATCCAACTAAACCTAGGAAACGTTTATTAGGAAATAAAAATACCTAAAATATCCTAAAGTTACCAATACTGATGAAAATACGTCAAATAATCATGTTCCAGGCAAACAGGGGACAAGGCGATCGCCTTGTAGCGATCCAGGGCGATCGCCCTTCAGGCAGTACACAAGGCAATCGCTTTTCAGAATTTCAGGGCGATCGCCCTTCAGGCAGTTCATTAGGCGATCGCTTCCTCATGAGACAGGGCGATCGCTCTGTGGCCAAAAACTTCATCCTTCATATAAACGACCCTCCAACACACATACGATCTGTCCTTCACTGTTTTAAGTCGTGTTGGCCTTGATTGAGTGCACGAGCGTCATGAGAGCTTCCCGAACTTTCTTGATTCGCGCTCTTGTCATTGGGCCTCCGGTTATCGTCATCAGATCTCTTTGAATATTGGGTCTTGGTCCTTGATCTCCATCACTCCCTCCCTCCTCAAAAGGATTCGTCCTCGAATCATCACCTATATCAAAAGGAGAAAGATCAGTGACATTGAAAGTTGCATGGACACTATACTCACCTGGTAGGTCAAGCTTGTATGCGTTGTCATTGAGCCTTTCAAGAACTTGAAAAGGACCATCTCCTCTAGGATGCAATTTGGATCGACGCTTCATGGGAAACCGTTCCTTCCTCAAGTGAAGCCATACCCAATCACCGGGCTCAAATACAACTTGTTTCCGTCCCTTGTTGGCTTGCTTCACATACTGAGCAGTACGTCTTTCAATATTCATCTTGACTTGCTCATGCAGTTTTTGAATCACCTCCGCTTTGTGCTTACCATCCATACTAGCACATTCCTCAACTGGTATAGGAAGAAGATCAAGTGGACTTAAAGGATTGAGTCCATATACCACTTCAAAAGGAGAGTAGTTAGTAGCAGTATGCACAGAACGATTGTAAACAAATTCAACAAAGGGCAAACTTTATTCCCAAGATTTAAGATTTTTATGCAACACAGCCCTCAACAATTGAGACAAAACTCGATTGACCACCTCAGTTTGACCATCGGTCTGTGGGTGATAAGAAGTTGAAAACAAGAGTTTTGTACCCAATTTATTCCATAACACACGCCAAAAATGACTCACAAACTTGGCATCTCTATCACTAATAATGGTTCGTGGCATACCATGTAGACGCACAATTTCCTTGAAAAACAAATCTGCTATGTAACTAGCATCATCAGTTTTATGACAAGCAATAAAATGTGCCATCTTTGAAAACCTATCAACTACCACAAACACAGAATCATGCCCATGTTTAGATCTAGGCAATCCAAGGACAAAGTCCATAGAGATGTCGGTTCAAGGAGAATCAGGAATAGGCAAAGGAGTGTATAACCCATGAGGTTCCACTCGAGATTTAGCATGCGTACAAGTTATGCATTTGGCACAAACAGAAATAACATCAGATTTCATTTTAGGCCAAAAGAAGTGTTCTTTTAAAGTTTCCAAGGTTTTAAGCACACCAAAGTGCCCCATGAGACCTCCACCATGAGCCTCACGAACAAGTATTTCACGTATAGAACATCTAGGGATACACAGCTTGTTTTCTTTAAATAGATACCATTCATGTCTATAAAACTTACCATAAACACTTGTCTCACAATCTCTAAAGATAGAGACAAAATCGGGATCATTAGCATACAATTCCTTGATGAGAGCAAAACCATGTAATCGAGAGTGCAAGGTAGTGATTAAAGAATGTCTACGAGATAATGCATCAGCCACTATGTTATCCTTACCCTTCTTATACTTAATCACATAAGGAAAAGACTCAATGAAGTCTACCCACCTAACATGCCTTTTATTCAATTTACCTTGGCCTTTCAAGTACTTGATGGATTCATGATCCGTATGTATCACAAACTCTCGAGGCCTAAGATAATGTTCCCAAGTCCGTAGGGACCTCACCAATGCATATAACTCCTTATCATAGGTAGAATAGTTCAATGATGCACCATTTAATTTTTCACTAAAGTATGCAATTGGTCGACCCTCTTGGTTCAACACACCACCAATTCCCACCCCTGAGGCATCACACTCTAACTCAAAAGTTTTATCAAAGTTTGGTAGAGCAAGAATAGGAGCAGAAATTAATTTTTCCTTTAACAGGTCAAAGGCGGCTTGTTGTTGTACGCCCCATTGAAACTTTACCTCCTTTTTCACTAACTCATTCAAAGGTGCGGCTATAGTGCTGAAATCCTTGACGAATCTTCGATAAAAACTGGCCAACCCATGAAAACTCCACACTTCACTAGCATTAGTAGGATTCGACCAATCCTTGATTGCCTTGACTTTTTCTTCATCAACTTCAACACCTGCAGCACTTACCACAAAACCAAGGAAAACAACTCTATCCAAGCAAAAGTTACACTTTTTGAGATTAGCATATAATGAGTGCTCACGCAAAGTATCTAATACAGCACGTAGATGCACTAAATGTTCTTCCATGTTCCTACTATAAATTAAGATGTCATCAAAGTAGACAACAACAAACTTTCCAATGAATTCCCTAAGAACATGATTCATCAATCTCATAAATGTGCTAGGTGCATTGGTTAAACCAAATGGCATCACCAACCACTCATACAGTCCAAACTTGGTTTTGAAAGCAGTTTTCCACTCATCTCCTTCTCTAATCCTAATTTGGTGATACCCACTTTTGAGGTCAATTTTTGTAAAAATTATAGCACCATGTAATTCATCAAGCATGTCATCTAATCTAGGGATAGGATAACGATACTTGATTGTAATTTGATTAATGGCCCTACAATCCGTACACATCCTCCACTCTCCACTTTTCTTAGGTACCACAATTACAGGAACTGCACAAGGACTTAGAGATTCTCTTACCTTACCATTCTTGAGGAGTTCTTCCACTTGCCTTTGGATTTCCTTTATTTCCTCGGGATTAGCCCTATAAGCTGGCCTATTTGGCAAAGTGGCGCCGGGCATGAAATCAATTTGATGTTCGATCCCTCGGAAAGGTGGCAAGCCACTTGGTTCGTCGTTGGGAAAGACATCTTCATATTCCTGTAGAAGAGACAAAACAGAAGGAGATACAGTTTTGGATAATTCGTTAGTAGTAAGGTAACTCACCTTATACACAAGAACTATCACACTTTGTTTATTCTCCCACTCCCTCATAATCTCACTGGGTTTGACATAAAAATTTTGTCTCATCCTATCTTTGCCCCTCGGCTTCTCGACTATTTCTTTTCCTTCCTCAAACACTCGTGTTTCCACCCTCGTGCTTTTACCACTCTCAATTTTTTTCTCTACACTCGGGTTTTCTCTCACTTCCTTTCCACCACTCTCTTTGTTTTTCCTCTCAACCTCACTTTCTTCACGCTTCTTGGCTTGTTGTATCTTAAACTCATATACTTGTTGAGGAGTCAACGAAACAAGTATAGTCATTTTGCCATTGTGCTTTACAGTGTATTGGTTGAGGAAACCATCATGCATCACATGCCTATCAAACTGCCACAACCTTCCCAAAAGGACATGTCCCACTTACATAGGGACTACATCACACATCACTTCATCCTTATATCTCCCTATAGAGAAAGTGATCAAGGCTTGTTTTGTTACTTTAAGTTCCCCACAGTCATTAAGCCATTGTAGTTTATAAGGTTGAGGATGTCTTATAACAGGAATTTTCAATTTTTCAATTACCTCAGTGCTAACAACATTGGTGCAACTACCACTATCAATAATAAGATCACATACCTTCCCTTGGATGAAACAACGAGAATGAAAGATATGCTCTCTCTGTTGGTCACACTCTTCCTTCACTTGCATGTTAAGCACCTTTTTAATCACAAGGGCCTCTCCCCATGCGGCTTCGGCCACTTCATCATCCCCACCATCTTCTTTCTCTTCTTCTTCTTCTTTGTCATCCTCGGAATAATACTCCCCATTGTGAATGTAGACCACTCGTTTTTTGGGACATTGAGATGCTATGTGACCCCTCCCATTACATCTAAAACAGACAATCTCCCTTGACTTAAGGGTATTAGTTTCCACCCCCTTTCCCTTGTCGACCTCCTTACCCCTTGAAGTCTCCCCATAAGCTTTGGCCGGTGTGATACTTGAGTTCTTGTCGCCTTCAACTTTGGGTTTATTAGGGGCTTGAAAGGATGAAGAAGAATTAATTCCTCGAGTAAAGGTACCCCTCCTCTTAAGTTGTCGTTCTACCTTGACAGCGGCATGGACAACTTCCTCCATCTCCTCATACTCCCTCAACTCGACTATATTCGCAATTTCTCTATTTAGGCCATTGATGAACCTAGAGATCATTGCTTCATCATCCTCAACAATGTTGGCTTGAGTGAGAGCCATCTTCATCTCCCTGTGATATTCTTCCACCGATTTGCTCCCTTGGGTCAAGTTTTGAACTTTTCTCAACAAATCTCGATGGTGGTAGCTTGGGACAAACCTTTTATGCATAACACGTTTCATTTCTTCCCACGTGTTAATGCGACCCTCACCAATCCTCCTACGGTTGAGTACTAGCTGTTCCCACCACACACTAGCATATTCGGTAAACTCCAAGGAGGCAAGTTTGACTTTTTGAGCCTCCGTATAATTATTACAACCGAATAATACCTCAACTTTCCTAACTCACTCCAAATATTCTTCTGGATTAGCTTTGCCCTTGAAAGGAGGAACTTTCATTTTGATGTTTGAAATCCCTCTTTCTTGTCGTGGATTATTCATCCTCTCTCCTCCCATCCTATCTCGTCTCCGATCATCTTCTTCTACCCATTCATCCTCATCATCCACGAACCTCCCCCTTCTCGGTTGGAATCGAGGTGGATTCTCCTGATGTTACGCCTCACCTCTCGTTTCCAATCTAGCCAAACGCCGAGTAATATTTTCCATCATCATCAACATACGTTCATTAGGATCCTCCGGACCTTCTCTAGCTGCCCCTCCATTACCCCTAGGCAATGGTGCCTCATTATTTTCTTGCGACATGTTGAGACAAACGCACACTACTCACAATTCGCTCGTGTATCACTCTTGACTCACTCACACACTCTAATTTCTTGGAGAAATTCTTTTACCCACGAAATTATCAATATGGAGTGCAAGTTTTGAAAACGTTTATGAGTTGGAAGGAAAACAATGCAATTTAGGGTTTTGATTTTTTTTTTGGCAAAGTTTCAAAGTGAGATGCAATTTCACAATGAAAGCAGGAAAAGAATGAATTTTAATGGATGTTGGAAAGATTTGATGGACAAGTATCTCTAGCACTACCACTTTAGTGCAAGTGACAATTTTGAAGCAATTTTCCAAAACCCTAATTTTTTTTGTCCACAATTTCGGCTCCTTCAATATATATATATATATATTTTTTTACTTTTGTAACTTCTTGATCAAGTTTTAATTTTCTTGATTCAAGGAATTTTCTTTGGAGCAATAATAATTTTCTCATTTTTTTTTTTTTTTTGTAACTAGGGTTTGGAAAGAAATTAAAAGAAACAAGATTGCTGGAAAATTTTGAAGGAAAGAAGAAAACTATGAATCCAACGAAAAATAGGAAATATGAAAACAAAGTTTATGAAAAAAAAAAAACGCTAGAACGAAATCGTTGGTTACCTCTTTGTTGCTCTGATACCAATTGATGTGATTCCCAAGATCGGGACAAAGTGGAACCAACCAAGAACGCGGATTAAAAATTAGAACAACAAATTGAAACGAAGATAGGGAGCTTCCCTCAACCCTAGGGCAGATTTAATCCCTAGAACCTTGGGGTGCAACCTTAACCCACTAATTGCAATTGATTAGGAACCAAGATCACGGAACGCCACAAGCCTGCAGCTCAACAAACTTGATAAGTTCAAGGGTTGAGAATTCTAATCCAAGAAATCTCTCAAAAGCTCACAATATTGTGAAAACTCGATTCAATTTAATAATAATCAAAGATCTATGTTTTACAATGAAAAAGAAGCCTTTATATAGGCCTAACAATCCAACTAAATCTAGGAAACGTTTATTAGGAAATAAAAATACCTAAAATATCCTAAAGTTACCAAAACTGATGAAAATACGTCAAATAATCGCGTTCCAGGCAAACTGGGGACAAAGCGATCGCCTTGTAGCGATCCAGGGCGATCGCCCTTCAGGCAGTACACAAGGCGATCGCTTTTCAGAATTTCAGGGCGATCGCCCTTCAGGCAGTTCATTAGGCGATCGCTTCCTCATGAGACAGGGCGATCGCTCTGTGGCCAGAAACTTCATCCTTCATATAAACGACCCTCCAACACACATACGATCCGTCCTTTACTGTTTTGAGTCGTGTTGGCCTTGATTGAGTGCACGAGCGTCATGAGAGCTTCCCGAACTTTCTTGATTCGCGCTCTTGTCATTGGGCCTCCGGTTATCGTCATCGGATCTCTTTGAATATTGGTTCTTGGTCCTTGATCTCCATCAGGTGCCTGAGCTCATCACAGCTTCAGGCTACACCGGCGTCACCGAACTCGAGGGAGACCCTCTCTCAAGAGATTGATCATTAGCACTCTGGGCACTCCTACCCTGATCAACAACGGGCTCCTCGATTCTTAGCTTCTTGACTCCACTAGATGTAGAGGACCTTCACCTTTCCCTTATCGGCAAGCACTGCCACCGTAAGGATAACCTCGGCTGTGCCAGCCAAGCTCGCTAATATTCGAGCACTACCCAACTGCTCCGAGCGAACAGACTTGGCTTCGGCACATTTGCCAGAACTCCCCTTCAGAACATCAAGGTCCTCCATAGCTGCAAAAGCAAGAAAAGTAAGAACGGTTGTTGACAAAGAAAAATAAAAAATTGTATGGTCGTCTAAAAGAAAGCAACCAATGAGCAGACAGCCCGTCTCCGGATCTCGCCAGTAGTCAGGACAACGACGGTTGAAAACAAGACTCTTATACTGAAGCTACCCAGGGAAACACTCAAACCCAGAGAAAGTACACATCGGCTCGAGTCGATCAAACCTCCTCGGTAAAAGCCCAGCCACAAACAGCAAGTTCTCATCCTTTACAATTTTTTTCCAGTCGTAATACCTAACCTGCAAACCGTCCCGAACACCTAAGGGGACCTCCGCGAACTTATCATAATCATCAAGCTCGGTACAATGGACCAAAATGTAGGGCTCCTCGGTCGGTACAGCAAAGTTCCAGCCCAGCCTGCTCTCTACTGCTATCACCTTCTTGGTCCAGTTGGCGACCTTGCCAGGAGGATCAGAGAACAACTTCACCCTGTAATTATGGCTCTTGGCCTGAAGTCGGTTATTACCACGGTCGAGATGGAAGTAGTGACAGAACAACAGCATGGTCGCCTCAAAACCGAGCAGGCAGGTGCAAGTGATGAAACAAACTAAAATTCTCACGGTGTTCCATGAGAGAGAGGAACAGTGGAGGTAACGTCGAAAAAGTCACATATAAAAGGGTCCAAGGGAAAACGGAGGCCCAGCTCAAAGAAACTCAAGTAAAAGGCAACCCGACCTCTCATGGCCCTCAAGCGATCTAGGCCAAGCTCCAAGTCGGGAACAAAACCTCGGTACTTTTAAGGGTCGTAAAAATACCTCTCCGACCAAGCATTCACATCAGAAAGTGTAATCTTGTTCCGCCAATCGCGAAAAGCCTGACCAGCAAAACCCTCCTCGCCAACTGTAGATTTAGGTTTCCTCTTCTTAGACCGTAGAGCTCACAAGGCATGACTGACGTCAAAATGGGACAAGGCAAGAGTAGAGGTCGAAGCAGCCCCCACCTTGGTACTCGCTACACTACAGGCTATACGGTCCTCGTCAAAGTATAAAAACAGCAACCCAAACATGGCAGCGTCATACTTCTCGATTATTTGTATGAAGGTCCCGAATGGTATGTCATCGACCTTATATGGATCATCGGCAGGAGTCACCAGGCCATCCAAATTTGCACCCCACGTAAGAAGTAAGACCTTGGCCTTACCCGGTAGAACAACTTTCCGGTCGCCATCTGTTGACTTATAAATGGTCCGCCCCTTTAGCGGCTTGGCAAACGATCAGTGCGTTTAATCCTCATGTCGTCAGCAGGCGAACACGAGGAGGATGAACTCAGGGCAAGAATGGCTAAGTCTTAGGAAACACTACGACCTCGACAAGGAACCCCGAGATCCTCAACACAACAAATACCAGGTCGCTAAAATCCTAATTTTAAAGCTGCCGGAATCTAACCCAGAAGACTACCGATCACCGAAAAGCGAACGAATCACAAAGGAACACAGGAAATGGAGGAAAATGGAGCAAGGAAAGAAGGGACACTAACCTATGACTTGGAAGCACAAAGGAACACTGGAAATGGATTTGAAGGTCAGATTTAGTAAACGAAAAATACTCACCGGAAATCGCCTAATCGCCGGAAAGAGTTGGAATTTTCTGCTAAAAGCAGAAAAATGTAGACTCTTCACTTATATAGGGGACCCGGAGTGACTGGGTCAACCCACTTAACAACACGCGGACTTCGGCACAACGACGTTTTGAAGATGAATTGATGCCGCCATTTTTTGAATTTGAAAAGACACCCCACCCGGACCCTCCTCGAAATTCGCATCAATAAATGCACATGCTTCCCAAGGAAAAGTACAATATTTCATTACCAAGGGAAGGTCGAACTAAGATCATACGACTTCGCATGTAATAGTTCAGCTCGACGACTGGCAATTTTACTTCACACCTCGAGGATCAATCCTCTCCTTGAGAAGTAGGGGGCTACTGAACGACCTCAGCCTTAATTTTTACATGTGGCGGCATCAGACATACCAAGTGGACAAACGCCGAGGTAACATAAGAAGCCAGGTGTCATGTGCCAGCTCGGATACGACGACCTGGTAGCCATGATCTATCGGGTCGCCCTCTCTATCAACAGACGCATCTGCCCAAGATGCCTACCTCGGAGACCACAGTACGACCTAGGTACATCCTAAGCCGACCACGGGAACACCTCGCGACCTGGGCATATCCCAGGCCGACCTCGACACTATCCTCGGTCAGCTCGGCAAAAGCAGAGTCATTTACGAAATTATCTCTCAAACTGGGCAGAATCCTACAACGATTCTATCTCCATCAAGTCCTAAGCAAACTCATAATCGTGGTCCGCAAGACCTGGGATTTGATCATGTCACATTAAGTCCAAAACTAATACGAATTGTGCATTATCTTCTTATAAATAGCACCCTCAAAGGCATCATACGGTTCATGCAAATTACATACTAAAGCTATATTCTGTTAGAATATTGAGTTCTCTGCAATATTGCTGATAGGACAACCCACCCCCCCCACGGTGTTTCCTGTTGATCACAGGCCTTAAATCTCTTTTCTTCAAGAGCAATCCTAGTAACATCAGGCAGAATCCTACTAGACTACATACGTAGATCAAACGTGGTCACCTATAGCCTTTTTTGCGTGATCACATGCGAATCAGTATTACTTATATCAAATGCTTTCTTATACTATAGTGTGAACTGTCGCAGTTAAAAAATAAAATATCAATTCTCTAAGAAACATGGCACCTACAATTCTCAAAAGTCAAAAACGTTTATAAGTGTTTTAGGTGGCGCGGATTATTCTCTTTTCTCCCTTAAGACAAGAATCCAAATTGAAAAAGTTTAATGTGCGAAAGTTCCAAGTTTGAGACCCCTTGTTTGTAGTAACTTCCTCTCAAGAAAACATAGACACTTCTTTAATTCTATACCTCAACTCAACTCAATTTTTTCTCAATCACTTGAGGTCGACCACATTAATCCTTTTTCGATATTCGGTTGGATCGAGAACAAGGTCATCACACACACTAGTGATGTGACAAAGTTTTACGTTAATTGTCAAACTATCTAACGCAACTCTCCCCTCCTCCTTTACCGGGGCTTGGTACCAAATGTACACAAATATAAGACTCTAAACACGACATAGACGCTTCTCTAATGCCTTGGATAACTATTGGCATGGGCGATTGGCATAACGTGTAAATAACTAAATGAGAGTTGCTATTAACACCCCCAAAACCTCCTAGTACACCCATTTACTAAGAACACCCCCCCCCTCTTATATTTCCAACCCCCCAAAAATCTAAGTACAACCCCCTTATTTTCCTATTTTACCCCCTCCTATATTTTTCCCCAAAATCAACCCCTCCTCCCTCCCAGCATCACCCGCCTTCCCGCCCCCATCTATGTTTATCTCTCCACTATTTGTCTATCGATCCATCCATCTCTCCTATACCTTCACAGCTCCACACCCTATCTCTTTCTTTTTTCACTTCCTTCCCTTGCAACCCTTGTTCATTCTTTCCCTTCCAAAAACTCTTCTCCAATTTGCTAATGGTGCTCTAAGAAGGGTCTTACATAGTTTCAAAGGTGAGTTCCTCCATTTTTATTAGTTATCTTCTTTTCTTCTTTTTTTTTTCCTCATTTCTTTGACAAATTTATGTGAAGCTTCCCCCCATTCTTCCTCCTTAAAATTTGTATTTACCAGTTTTTTTTTTTTTTCTTATTTGAAGTTGTTCGGCACTGTGTGACCAAACACCCATAGTGGTGTTCGGCAACACCGAACACCACTATATGTGTTCGGCACCCCTTACCGAACAACTTCAGCTGCATTCGGTGAGGGGCTACAGAACAATCCAAAATACCTTCTTTTTTTTCAAACCTAAAAAATGAAAAATACATAAAGGCATTTATGTGAAAATTTATAATGGTATTTTTGTAATAAATAGAAGTTGTACTTAGAGGTATTGGAAGTGTTAATAGCAATGCTCTAACTAAATACCCCCCATTTGATTACTTCCCAAGTAAGCTTAGGTTGACCTGATTCTGCTTTTCCAACTGGTTGGACATCCAAATACAATGAAGAGGAAGAGATGCAAACACCATTGAATGTCGATGCCTAAGACTAGGGCCATCAATGAACTAAACAGTTTGCGAGCTTAGCTTGGCTCATCTCATTCGTTACGTAAATAAGTCAAACTAAATCTTGATTTTAAAGCTCATTAGACAACGTAAACAAGCCAAACTAAATCTTGATTTTAAGGCTCGTTACGTAAACAAGTCAAACTAAATCTTGATTTTAAGGCTCGTTAGACAACGTAAACAAGCCAAACTAAATCTTGATTTTAAGGCTCGTTGGACAAATGAGTTGAGCTCGACCCAAGCTAAGTTCAACTCAATAAAGCTTGGCTCGTGTCGCTTGTATATTATTAGGTAAAAGATGTTATATTTATAGAAAATATAAGCATTTCTATTAAAGTTAAAAAATAGTTAGTTATTTAATTTAATGTTTATTTTTTATTTCAACAACAAAATTTATTTTATCATTTTAAAATAATAAATTATATTTAATTCATCTTATGCAAAATTTATTTTATCATTTTAAAATAATAAATTATATACTCCATCCGTCCCTAAATTATTGTCTTCCTTTCCTTTTTTGTCCGTCCCTAAATAATTGTCTTGTTTGAAACTTTTCTTTTTAGGACATCACTTTTACCATTTTACCCTTACTTTTTCTTCCTACTTTAATTATGATCCACATGCACATGGACATTAAAAAAAAACAACACACTATATCAATATTAATAATCAAGTCAATTATTTTTTTCTTAATCCATTTGCCGGATTAAACAAGACAATAATTTAGAGACGGAAAGAGTATTATTTTTTCAAAATTATATAATATGTATAATATTTTTAAACTAAATGAGCGATGCTTGTTAACTCGCAAAAAAACTCGGCTCGTTTGAAGCTCAGCTCAACTCGTTTGTAGCCTGCCTAAGACCAGTTTTTTGTTAACAGGTACACTACAACACTAGGGCTACAGGAAGGAAGACATCCAAAGTCTAAACCAGCTCCGTTATAACCAAAAAAAATTCAGCAAATTATACAAGAAGTCAATACTTGGGTGATCTTTATTTTCGAAATAATTATATCAAGAGCTTAATAATACAGCATGTATGCTCAATCTTAATGTCCTCTAAATATACTGTACACTCAAATTGCAATGGCAAGGATCGATACAATAGCTCAACTAACAATAAGGACACGACCAATCCAACGTTACAGATCGTAACAAAATACATAGACCAAAAACTAACGAAAGCCTCATCAGGTAGTCTTCGACACTGGGAATAGCTTCTCTAGCATGTTATTGGAAAGGATTCTGTTGGGGTCCAATTCTTTCCGTGCTTTATTGTATGCATCCACTGGAAATCGCTTTCTTAGCCTGGCTTGCAGTGCTGCAAGCTCTTCCTGGTCTTTAGGAACCTGCAAATAGTATGTCCAGTGAATCATGGGCACGAAATATAGAAAACGACGCTTCCGAGATGAAACCATGGCTGCTTCAATTGACTTGGATGTATTCAAATATAGTATGTGACCTTCTTGGAAGTAGTCGAATATCCTAAGTTATGAAGAAGTACTCCCCCAGTCCCAAAAATAAGTCCTCTCCATTTTGGTTTGTCCCAAAATAAAAGTCACATTCCTAAAATTTAGGTGTCAAATCTCCATTTTTTTTTCAATTTTTTTCCTTTTTTCTAAGATCTAATATTTATGTAACGCATCATACAAAAAAATATATATATATACTCCACTTAATGAAATCTGAAGGAAACATAGAGAAACAAAAGTGCGTTATTATAATGTTTGACTTGTCAACTATGACAATTCTTTTGGGAAGGTGGAAGTAATATGTTGTGCGAGAACGGAAGCACACAAACAATGAATTGAGCAATAATCAATTATCAAGCAATTGAGAATTGGAAGAGAAGAGAGTAATTGGAGTTTTAAGAGCGATGTATATTGATATTCCAACCTTATACACGTTTTATGATTACAACTTATACAAGATCTAACCCTAAATACAATACAAACAAGGGAAACTCGCCAAGTCGTCGTGTGCCGCACATGCGTGCTCGCCCTGAGCGACCGCGCCTCTTTCTTCTGCGCGACCGCGTCACGTCCAGAATCTTGCTCGCATAATAAATAAGAGAAAAATTACAGCAAACCCCCCTAAACTATCTCAGGTTACCGGATTATACCCATGAACTATATGACCTGAAACCCAGATTAAGAACTAGAAAGAATTTTTTTTTGAATAGATAGATACCCTTGCTAAAGAAAACATTATCCATCTCAAGCTCCTTCATCCCCAATTTGACCCACATCGTCTCCTTCCCTCCGACCACCCCACTCCACCTATGCAATCTCCATGACTCCAACCCTCCATCGACCCTCCCCTCCGCCTCTGCTTCGCTCGCTCTCTTGTATCTGTCTCCCACCCGCTTCAACCCGAGCTGCCGGCCCCGGCTCCGCCTTTCCTCTACCCGCTTCCTCCCTCTCTCTAAAGACGCGAAGACCCATTAACTAAAATCTCGAGATTCCAAGATCTTAGATTTCTTATCTTACTTTCCTCCTGCCACCTCATCCCTTCCTCGTCCGTTTCTATCTCCTATCCCCAACCATCTGTCTCTCTCTATTCAGTTTGTGCAAATTGTCATAGATAAATATTCATAAGCTCAAGATGGGCGCGCTTTGATGCCCGAGCTCACAATTTTCTCAACACAATCTGGGTTTGATTTTTTATCAGATTTTCAGCCTCAGTGTTTGAGGGTGATTCCCACTCTTCAAAGACCCGCCATTGGGTAAGATCTGGGTATTCGGTTAAAGATTTCAAACTCAACTTTTTACACTTGGATTTGTACCTTCTCTTCTTTTTTTTTCCTTTTCTTTTTGAACAAACTATACAAATAGTCCCTGTGCTATACCCTTTTTTTGGGATTGGTCCTTGAACTGAAATTTAAAAAAATTAAGTCCCTGTACTGAAACTTTTTACGCAATTGGTCCTTCCGTTAGTTTTCTTTTTTTCCGTTAAATGCGCTCACGTGCCTCTCACATGACTTTGATCAAGGATAAAATTGTCGATGTATTATTTTATTTTGAATAGACAAAAATACCCATAATTTTTCTTTATTTGTTAAAACTTGATACAAGGGTATTAATGTAAGTACACAAATTACATTACACTTATTTCTTCATTCCCAATTTTCTTCCCGTCCGTTTCCATAGAGGCTGCCACCACCGGATAACCACCATTGCTAGCGAGCACAAAAAGCTAAACCCAGTAAATGAATCAGAGAAAGAGATTACTTTGACAGTTCGATTAGGAACCCTTGCCCTCGTTGTCAATTAAGAACCCTCGTAAAAGAGAGTTGGGTGAGACATCAGGAATAGTGAATTGAGCTTGAGGCTGTCTATTCCCTCCTTAAAGTGAGTGATAATGGCCGTGGAAGAAGAATTCTCTATATAGGTCTAGGTCAAGGTCTAGGTCTAGGTCGTGGGAAGGGAGAGGAGAGGAGAGGAGAGGAGTGCATCTACTTGTGCTTCCTGCCGCTTTGTCTTTGACGACTGAAAGATCGACTTCCTGACTCAATCGCCGGGAGCCTCCATGCAATAAGAAAATATCTTCAGCCATCAATATCAACCCTTAGCCACCGACCTCCATTTAGCGATGTAAGGGGAGAATCTCAAAACGCTGATCACGTCTTTCACTCCAGACGGTGAATTAATTCACCGCCGTTTTACGTCCAAATGTAATTGTCAAAGTAGTCTCTCTCCGATTCATTTACGTGGTTATGTTATTTTTGGGTAAAGTTGATGAAAGAAAGAGAGAGAAGTGGAAACAATCAAGTGAAGGGAGGGGATGAGCAGAAAGAAAGCACAAAAATCAAGAAAGGAAAGAAATCACGCTAACAAATGGGGGCTAAAACAGAGTGGTGACAGCAGGGAAGTTTGGTGGTAGTGGGGGGGGGGGGGGTTGGGGGTACGGGAAAGGAACTTGGTAATTGGTCCCTCTACTTTTTTATTGTGAACTGACTATTTTACCCCTAACTAAAATTACATGAGGTACACGAGTCTACTTATCGGCAAAAATTTAACGGAATGACCAATGGTGTAATCCACACCACTATAAGGACTAATGACGTGGGGTAAGGACCAATCCTAAAAAAGGGGTATAGCACAGGGACTATTTGTGTAGTTTGCTCATTCTTTTTTTCAAATGAATGCTATGAGCTTGGAAGCTCCTTGTGCTTGTTCTGGAACTTTCAAGGTATGTGATCACAATACCAATTAACTAAAATTTGTTAATATTTCTTAATCTGAATCACTTACTTGGTTGTGCTATCTTTCTGTTGCAACGATCCTTTAGTTTGATTCTGAAATTTCAGTTTTGGTTTCAGTTTGCAAATGAAATTGCTTAAAGGGATGGTGTGATGAAAACGGGAACACAAATTATGAAATTTGCCTTGAGTTGAATGTGCTTGGCCATTGGTGCAGGCAACAAAGAGGGAAAAGTTTGGACAATTATGTGCGTTAAATTTTCCTTTTAGGAAGATTATGCTAACAGCTAACTTCTACATATTTATAAGAGTTCAATTTGCAAATTTAATGTTTTAAGGGTGTATTGGTAATTGGAATATTACAATGCATCACATGACTTGCATGAGTAGAGGTTTCTGTTTATTTTTAACATAGGGGTAATGTGTCATTGTGTCCAGTAATTGTAGTTTGTGGGAGTATGTGTGGGTGAAAAAGGTTATGGGTACGATCCGGAAATTCAAGGTAGTTCAAGGGGGTTAGCTATAACTGACTCCAGATAGAAAATAGGGTAAACTTCAAAAAGCCCCCTGAACTATGTACGGACTCTTTTTACAACCCTAATCTATCAACTCGAGTGAGTAGGTCGACTCGGTCCACTCGACTCACTAAAGATAACGGAGCTAACAATAATCACCTAAGGATGATAATCCCATCACAATGTTTCTCAAATTACAAACCCACTCGGTACATATTAAATGCATTACTGTCTCTTCCAACACATGCTCTATCAGTTGCCCGCCTGCCGTCCTCTCTCTAACTCGGTCATTTTCAAACAGGAAACCCATTTCCCCCTCCATGACGCACCACTCCCCCAACGAACGTCATCTTTACCTTATCCCCACAAGCATCACAAAAGCAGGCCACATCAATGCCACCAAATGCAATCTACATTCACGAACTCAACTTTCTCGTCGGATTAAAATTCTCTCCAACCCAAATATAATTATGTTGAAGATCGTAATACATGAACCACCAATTCCAGCCACCGCTTGAAACCCTAACCCTGGAACCATGGCTTCTGCTGCACAATTCCAACCGAAACCATCCCAATTTCAATCAAGGATTTCAAGGGTGTTCAAGATTCAAGTGATCTGATTGATTCCCCAGCGAATCAGGTCATGTTGATCGGAAGTTCGAGAAACCCAAGGTGGGGTACGACTGTTGTATGCTGTGATGGAGAGAGGTATGGTGGCTTTCAAATATGCAAACGATGTGGTGAACAACTTGGTTGCTGGATCAGTCACAAGACTGCTATAACAACGGCGACAATGCACCCCTCCACCACAGTGATCAGAGCGATGGGTGGGATTGTGGTTCGATTGGCTGCGTACAGAAGCATGTTTGAAGGCGGGTATCGTTTTAAGCCGCGTGTTTGGTTTTGTGAAAGAGGTGTTAAAAGCGTTTTTACAATACCTGAAGCAATGAAGTAGAATCATAGAGGGGGAGAGTGGGACGGAGTTTAACCCTCGACCTAGGAGTATTTTTTTGTCTTGTTAAGTTACAATTTAAGGCATGCGCAGCTCACATGATTTTTGTGTTGAATTAGGCAACAATCAACTAAAAGTGGGTTTATTTATCCGAGTGTGACCCACAGAAGGGGCGAACAGCCCGGATCAATAGATTAGGGAACTAAGTTAATTTCGAGTGATAGCTGAGGGGTGTCTTTGAAGTTTACCCTCAACAATATTAGCCACATCCAATGAGGGAAAAAAAAAAAAAGGAGATTAAGAAAGAGTAATTTACTGATGTTACAGCTGACCTATGCAGCATGATCAATTGCTTCTCAAAGCTAGCTTAGTTGCTTCAACTAATTTAGAACCAAAGAGCTATTCAAACATGCATGATCTTTGCATCACTCAATGACGAGAACTTTGGGAAATGACTCGGTTCCACACATAGTTATGAAAGGCGCTCGCCTTAGCCGCATGAGGCGAGGTGAGGCGGGAGGCGAGGGGTAAACGCCTCAAAAGAGACCAAGTAAGGCGAATATTGAAAGGCGTGACCAAGGCGGTCGCCTCACTCGCCTAGTCACAAGGCGTCAGGCACGAGAAGGCGTCACCTTTGTGACAGACGTGCTTTTTTAACCAAAACAACGTAGTAAAGAAACCAAGGAAACCCTAGATCTAAAATTTGGTGAGGCCGCAAAGGGTCGACTCAGACTCTCTCGAGAACACATACCTGACGCAACAAAGAAGCGAAGCAACAACTTGATTCCTCCACCTCTATCGACTACGAATCGACCGGCAACAGCTGCGATGGTGGACTTCGACAGTCCACTTTGACTTCGCCGGCGACTTGTGCTTTGGCTTTCTTCACCATTGACCACTGCGACTCTTGAGTCTTAGACCTAGGCGAGTGGCGCGAGTCTCCAAACTGTTCGGTCTTCATTGTCTTCGACTGAAACAGGTAATTTTTTTTTTTTTAACTCTGTTTTTTAGTCACAAGACTCTACCCTGCTTCTTTCTTAAACATTTTTTCTTTCTTTTCTTTCTGTGAGTTTATTTTTTTTACTCTGTTTTTTAGTCACCAAACCCTACTCTGCTTCTTTCTTAAATATTTCTTTTTCTTTTATTTCTTTGTGTGTTTATTTGGACTTCTACATTTTATTTTATTATATTTTTAATTTGGGAATTGAGTTTTTTTGTTTTGTTTAATATATTGACCAAGTCTGACTTACTTTTCTAAGGCCCCTGTTGCTGCATTTTTTTCATAAGGCCCCAATTTAGTGTATTTATGAAAAAAAAATATCTATTTTTTGTGAATATTTTCATTTATACATGCTTTGAAATTTGTTACTATAAAATAAATAAATATATATACTATTTTTCTTAATTTTTCGCCTTGCTCGCCTTTCGGTCGCCCGTCTCTCGCCTCGCCTCTCGCACCAAAAAAGTACCTCTCGACCGCCTCTCGCCTTTAATAACTATGGTTCCACAACATAACATTAGAGCCAGAACCAGATTACATGCGACAAATAGCAATCAAAGTGACTAGCTATCCCAATCGCTACTTAAGAGGTATATCATGATCATGTTGCAAGTCAAATTAGCAGCTCAATTTAGAGATGGGTATTTCCAGAAGGTTTATTCATCTTACGTAGCGATTTCAGTACATGCATGACAAGTATGCAATCATGATGATTACAGTATCATCATTTATACTATTATAAAGGAGAAATGCCTAAAATGAATAGTGACTTTGAAGCCATGTCACAACTTTTTGGGATTGCCTAACTTACCCCTAAACTCAAGTATCAAATATTTCCTTTAGTTTGCAATAGCATTACATTTTTTATTGTATGACACATAAAAGCAACATCTTCTTGAAGAAAAAGTTTAGGATAACACTGGAAATATAGAGCTTAAGAAATGGGACTCCTTTATTGGGAAAAACTAAAAAGGAAATTAGGACTTTTTTATAGGACACGGGTACTGAGGTAGTATCAGCATAAGTAGCATTTAAGGTATGCATAATTCAGCCTTACTTTTATAATATATGCTTCATTCCACACAAATATGATAGGAGAAACCAAGGAGTAGCATATTAGGTGTTTCAAGATATACCTCAATTTTAGCCCAATGTTCATAAGCAGAATATTGATCCCACAACCGCTCTTGGGTCAAATGCCTGTAGTGGAAAAATTCTTCTGTTATTTGTTTTCTCTGACGGGAATCCGTTGTGGGAAGATACATGATTATGCCAACCTGTCGTGCAGAAACTTGGTAAGAAAAACATAATATTTGATTTACCGATTCAGAGTATCGTTAGACTGCAACAAGGTGCTAAAGGTCCAGCTCAATTACTAAGAATACCACAATCGATCAATAAACACCATCTAGCCAAGTCAGTTCTAGGTTCCGACAAGTAGTTGGCTAAATTGTATGTCCTAAAAATTCATATAAATGTCAACAAAAGCCAATTTCCCTTAATATTTTACAGCAAGAATACAGTTTTGAATGACGATCACATGCCAAGAATGCCATCATCTCTGCAAACAACAGAAGTGTCATAGCTTTTTATATTTATGTTTTACACTATAGTTAATTAGTTGTTGCTTACAAGGGAACTAAAGCCACAAATCAGTAAGATAACAATGTCCGAGAGCAAATTATTAGTAACCCCTATTTTCACTTCCAAGATTTAGTATTGGTTTAAGTTTTACTCCCTCCGTTCCAGGTAAAGAGTCCGCTTTTGACTTTTTTTTTTGGTCAACTTACTTAAAGTTAGACCGATTATTAACAAAAATTTAGTGGTTTTTACAAAGTTATGAAAGTTGTAATCCATAGTATACTTAAGATATTTTTGATTAATGAAATTTAATTTTTTAAAACATAAGTAAATTGTGTAAAATTTTGTTTTGATTTAGTCACATGATGACTTCTAAAAAAGGAAAGTAGGCTCTTTGCCTGGAACGGAGGGAGTAGGAAACACCTTTGCTTTGTCCTAAAATATTATTCTGAATACCACCAAACAAGAAGACTACATATTGGTTCAAGGATAAAACTGGCAATCGAGCTTTTAAAATTGTTTAAAATATAAGTGGGAAATGCAATTTGTCCTTTATGTATCCCTCATTTGGCTTAATCATGATACGGATGAAATAATTGTTCATTTTAAGGGCTTATATGTGAAGAATAGGTGGACTCGTAAGAACCAGCCACATCTTTAGATAAAATTGGAGATGAAAATGACTCCTCACATCCCTTATTATTTCCAAACAATGTCATCTAGGATATCCAATGAAAACTTGATTAGAAAAATTTTAACAGAAATAATTAGAGGACATGATGACGAACTTACCCATGAGAATATATCATCCTCCGATGAGCTTGAAGCTGGACTCATGCTACTCTTGCTAGAAGTAGTCCATCGCTGCTCAATAGGTGCAGGAGCAGGAATCTCTTCCTTCTCTATCAACTTCAAAACATCTTCTATGTATTTGAGGTCATTCATGCTTGGCTTTGATAGGGTTCCAGCAGGAAAGCAGGTCTCTGAGACCCACTGCTGGCCACCACAGTCAAACCCCAAAATTTCATCACTCCAGCCAACCCTGTATCCTTCAGACCTCTTCCAGAACTCAGCCTCGGATTGATTGACTTTTACAACATGGTCTTTGTCAAGTGGATCGAGGGCAAGTAGTTTGTCTCTAAGCTCAGTAAACGAAAGCTCCTGTATATCTGGTTCTTTGTCATCTGGAGAAGTAGCTCTAATTTCTTGGCTTCTGTAAGTGAGAGTAAACGGTTACAAACTTACAAAGAACAATGCTTATACATAAAAATCAACTATGGTGGGGGGAGGGGGAAAAGAAAAGTTGAAGAAATGGGGCTCCCCTCACTCACTCTATCAAAACTCACTTCCTCACTCCACACCAATTAATTCCTGCCTCACTGCAAGTGTTTTAAGTATTAAAACTTAGAAGATAGAATCTGTGCAGACAACTTACTCTCAGTTGGCCTCTGAGAGTAACAAGACTAAAAGGTTCCATGAAGAAAACTTCTACAATTAGAGCCAACAGAAGAAGCAAAAGCAATAGCGCGCCCACCCTCCCTCCACCACAAGTCCCTTGCTCTTCTATAAAAGCTCCTTCCTTCCCTCTACCACAAAACTTTCTTTTCTCTGACCCTCGCTCCTTACGTGTGTTTACGTTAGCATTCTCATATTGGTTGCTTGTTTTGGTTCTCAAAATTGTAACAGCGGTGTGCGAGTGCAATTAACAATAAACAATACTTATTATTGAAATTTCTCAACAGCTTAATAGAGCGTTGACCTTAATAAAGAGCACTCTTGCTAATCTACCGACCTATTTCATGTCCCTGTTTACTATTGGAAAAATTGATTAGAGACTTTTTGTGGGAAAGAAATATGGAGGAGAGGAAGTACCATCTCGTTGATTGGGACTCGGTTTGTTCTAATATAAAGGAAGGAGGGTTGGGTGTCAAAAGTTTAGGTTGTTTAATAGAGCGTTGATGGGTAAGTGGTTTGGAGATATTTAGTTGATAGAAAAGCCCTTTGGTGGAAAAAGGTGGTTTAAAAATAAGGAGAGAGTAGTCATCGTTGGTTCCCTAAGGAAATCTCCTCGTCGCATGGGGTCGGTGTGTGGAAAGGTATTAGTCAAGGGTGGGAGCCTTCCAAGCGCTTGATTTCTTTTGAGGTAGGAAGTGGAGCTATTATTAGATTTTGGGAGATATTTGATGTGGGGAAGAAGAGTTGCGAACCAAATTCCCTATCCTTTATAGTATTGCGGCGAACCAAGAGGCTTCGATCAGTTCGATTCTCGGTGTCTCGGACAGCAATAGTACCTGGAATCCTTCTTTCCGAAGGGATAGTACCTGGAATCCTTCTTTCCGAAGGGATATGCACAATTGGGAAATGGGAGTCATCGGGCAGTTCTTGGGAGTCATCGGGCAGTTCTTTGAGATGCTTTACGCACAGCGGGTGAAAGGGATTGGAGAAGATAGAGTAGTCTGGAATGGTGGTAAAAACGGGGTCTTCTCAGTGAAATCTTATTACTGTATTTGGCCTTGGAGGGGATTAGAAGGATTTCATTTCCGTGGAAGGAGACTTGGAAGACTAAGGCTCCCAGCAGTGTAGCCTTTTTCGATTGGGAGGCTTCGTGGGAGGCGAGTGAGGGATAGGAAGAGGATTTATGTTAATTGGTGCTTTATGTGCAAAAGGATGAGGAAAGTGTAAGTCATTTAATGTTGCATTGTCCAGTAACGAGGGAGCTATGGAGCTTTTTGTTGAGTTTAGCCAATGTTTCCTGGGTTATGCCAAGAACAATCGAGGAGCTGCTTCGGAGTTGGTCTCTTTACAAGAAAAGGAGGAGGAATGTCATTTGGGATACAGTTCCTTTTGGCAAATTGCTGGAGCATTTGGAGAGAAAGGAACCGAAGGATTTTTGAGAATGTGGAGGCTGATATTATTAAGGTTTAGGAGGATGTTATGCCCTGTGGTACTGGTGTTCTGACTCTAGCTTGACCCCCAGGGAATTCTTTCTTTTGTCGAGATAGTGGACAGGATTTCGATTGTATAGCTTTTAGTAGGTTTTTTAAAGTATACCCCCTGTATACAAGGATTCGTCCCCTGCTTTGACGATTTATTAATACTATAATTACTTATCTCCACAAAATTCTCAACAGCTTTACCCAAAATATGAACTCCAAGACGAAAAACTAAAAGTTAAGTCTGCCAATGCTAAATAAACAAGTACTTACAGAAGAAAAAAGCAGAAAGATAATTCCTGTTCACATGCTTTTGCAGACCACAAGAGTCCAGCTCCACCAGAATTCCATATCTTAGTAGAAGGCATATAGGGTGATACACTCAACAAGGTAACTCCTAAACTTAAGGAAGAAGAAAACTAGAGTCATAATCAAAAAGGAAAACAAAATACTCTCTAAATAAAGAAAATTAGAATCTTAATCAAAAACTTATTCCTAATCCTAATAAAAGAAGAAATTAAATACTAAATGACTAATAATACTAGGAGATCTATAATGCTACTTAAAATAGAAAACCTAATTAATAAAACTAATATTCGGAAAGCAACTCTTCCGGCATAAGGCGTGGGCACACCTTATCAGTTATGCGATTTAGTTCTATATTGATCCTCATCATTCTCCCCTTGTTAGAGAAAACTTGACCTTGAGTTTTAAAGTGAAGAACGAAAGTCCAAGAAACCAACCATTGAAGCTTGTGGTTGTCTTCAAGTTCTTGTTGTTCTGTGACATCATCATCATAAACGGAAGAACATACCAACCATTCTTTCTTCGTCATACATAGGCAGTTTGTTCAAATCACGTGTGGACTCTTCACAGATCATTTGTGGTTCAAACCAATCTAGAACAATCTCTTCATCATAGATTGGCGGTTGAGACCAATCATCTAAGGGTTGTGGAATAGGTATATTGGTAAAAGGCCAAAAAGGTCAAACATTGTTAATAGAGAAAAAAATATATGAACTGAGGAGAAACCAAAACAAACGATTGGATCGGTCTGCTCTAATACCAACTCATGTAGCGGAAGCCCTAGTAAAGTAACGATAGTATCAACGCTGTTGAGATTGCGCACAACTACTGATTTCCAAATCATGTTAAAGGTGTAAAACCTACCACGATTCTTAATACCAACTGATGTAGCGGAAGCCCTAGCAAAGTAACGATAGTATCAACGCTGTTGAGATCGTGCACGACTACTGATTTCCAAATCATGTTGAAGGTGTAAAACCTACCACGATTTAAGCATCAATTCTCGTTGATTCAAAGGAATATCGAAAACTGGAATAAAAGAGAGATCTCCTATAATTATTGACACACCAACAATAATTTTATTAATCAATCAAAACAACCGTTAAAACATTGACAAGAACCCTTTATATAGGGTGAAAGACTCAACAAGGTAACTCCTAAACTTAAGGAAGAAGAAAACTAGAGTCATAATCAAAAAGGAAAACAAAATACTCTCTAAATAAAGAAAATTAGAATCCAAATCAAAAACTTATTCCTAATCCTAATAAAAGAAGAAATTAAATACTAAATGACTAATAATACTAGGAGATCTATAATGCTACTTAAAATAGGAAACCTAATTAAAATAAAACTAATATTCGGACAGCAGCAGCATAAGGCGTGGGCACGCCTTATCAGTTATGCGATTTAGTTCCATATTGATCCTCATCAGTTTATCTCTTCACATGCAAGTGGCGGTCACGGGTCGGGGT
The DNA here is from genome assembly GCA_016624345.1 of Platycodon grandiflorus. NCBI lineage: Eukaryota > Viridiplantae > Streptophyta > Magnoliopsida > Asterales > Campanulaceae > Platycodon > Platycodon grandiflorus. The sequence continues at coordinate 3,810,633 of CM028363.1, read as the reverse complement.
TAGAGTTAAGGCATGATATACATTGTTGGGCTTAGCAGCTTAAGCCTTTTAGATAAGGAGGTGACTTAACAATAACAAAGGCACATCCATACCATTTTGTCAGCATAACGAGGCGTACCAGCTGCTACCAGATTATGCATATAATAACATGATTTTTGCATTTTCTGCAAGGCATGTGTACAACTAACATTATAGAGTAGAAAAATAAGAAATTGTTGCTTTTACCTGTACTTCTCCCGTGACTGCTGATATAAGTCACGGACAGGCTGTAAAGCTTCCTCTTTGGTATACTTTGGTTTGAATTTGGGTGGACCTTTCCATTTTGAAACAGGGTTGCAAGTCACAACCACAACAGTATCCGTGTATGGTATATAAAGGTATTTCACATGCTTGTTATCGGATAGAAGTTTTCTGCAACCATACAAAAGCTTTGTATGAGTCTCAAGAGATGAAAAAATCTGCTAGCTCATAGAATAATTTTAGCTAAGAAAACTTCTTAAGATATATAAAGAGAATGAGTGAGAGAAACCTTAAAAACGTATACCTTTTGACAAAACAAAAAAGAATGTAAATGCAACAGAGATGGGAACATCATGCACTTGAGTCTGACCAAAACCCTTTTGGGTAGTCAAAAGGCCAAATACAATTACTTTCACAAACTACCATTGAGATGGAACCTACAAGTGTATGAAGGATAAAACAGACCATTTTATCATCATGCTTACCGGGGGAAAAAAGAAGAAGACAATCCTTCATTATTCAAATATTTCAGAATCTACATAAACTATGTAAAATCAAGAGTAGGTGCTAGTATCAAATCATTATAGTTTGTAACAACTTGAATCGCTTCTGAGGTGACTCCAACATGGATTGCTCCCTCAAATAAATTGGGAAGAAGCACATGATATGAAAATGAACAAATTAAAAAAACTTCACGAAGAAATTACACCATGGAAGTGCCAAATAAAGAGGAATATAGTTACTTGTGTTTTTTCTTGATTTCAGCCATAGTTGAGACTGATGTATGCTCTACAAGCTCATGCCTATCAACACACTGAAGAGTCACTTCGGCGACCACCCCGAGGCCCCCAAGTCCACAGCGAGCTAGATAGAAAAGCTCGGGGTCTTTCTCTTTTGAAACCTCTATTGTTCCCTTAGCAGGAGTAACCAATTTCATGCTGATAACCTGCTCATCAATGGGAGGCAACCTTGCACCAGTACCATGTGCACCAACCTAAAGAGTGTAGACAAAACAAGAGCCAACACCTTAATACTTTTAAGGATTAAGACACAATTAAGATTTAAGAACTACTCCCTCTGTGCCACACAAAAAAAAAAAAAAAAAAAGAGCTGTACTTACCATTTTGGTTTGTCTCAAAAAAATTAATAGTCCCGTTTCCAAATTTCAACCTATGAACTTCCATTAATTTTCTAGCTTTCTTTTCAGAAACATGATACTTCTCTTACCTATCATACTATTAGTGCGAATTATCGGAAATATATAGAAGCAAAAACATAAAATTAGGAAGTTTGATGTTTCAAATAGGAATTTTTTTTTTTGGACCTAGGGAGTATACCACCAGTATGCCCTTACAAAGTTATGTCTCCATTTCAATCACTAAATCACTTATGGAAAACAAGAATGACAAGCAATGTTGAGTCATGATGATCAATTCCAAATCATCAAATATACAATTGTTCAACAGTATCATGATTAAAATAACATCTACGAAGTGGCTTTCAGAGGCTGAACAGACGCAATAATATTCTAAGACATACTTCATGATGATGAAAATGCATGACTTGAGCACATTAATCAGGCGATGGCAAATCTAAGACAATAAACTGAATCAACTCTTTGTGGAAAAGAACATTTACCCAATACATTCATGACATTACGAACTACTAGGGGATCAGAAAATTAGAACAAAGACTTGAGATAGAAATTTTGTGCCTCAAGGTCGATTAAAAATTTAAAATGGAATTCAAAAGCTCATGCTATGAGTATGTCTTCCATAATTTGGTTTGGTAATAGAGAAAAGTTGTGAGGTCAACCCAGCAAATACATGCGCACATATATGAAACCACAAGCACTATTATTTGCGTACACGATGGAAATAGAGAAAAGAATGCTTAAAACATTAGATATGAAGAGTGATGCTACAGTGGTATACAGACATTTGGGTACACATAGGAGTTGTTGAGCTGGCCAAGATCCTCGACTCTCGAAAGGTGGAGGTCTTGGTCAAGTCAAGTCACAAATCTTGATCTAATCCCAAGGGAATATCATAGAATTTACCCATGCATTTGGGAAAAGGAACTATACATGTCCATAGGAATCAATAGATAACTCCATGCACTGCAACACATCCCATCAGCTACGAAACAATATCAATGTCGAAGTCCATCTAAAGCACATATATTAGACTATCAAAAGATTAAGTCGCTGTCCTATTTGGAAAATATCAATGCGAAGTTCATCTAAAGCACAAATATTAAACTATCAAAAGATTAAGTCCCTGTCCTATTTAGACAATATTAATATTCAAGCCTTAAGTCGGGCCAGCTATATGTAACAGCACTACTAAATAATCCTAAATTTTCGAAGAAACTTAAAAACACAAATCACAGTAATACACACTAAGAAATGCTACTATCATTATAGAACTAAAAGTAAACTGGACTGAAAATTCTGGGACGTGATTACACCATTAGTTACTAAGATGATATCGATATCAAAGTCCATGTAAACCAGAAATAGGAATTTAAAAGATCTATTAGTAAGACTAAGCTTGTCATCACATTTAGATACTCTTAGTACATTACTAGAAAATTTCCAAATCTTCAAGAAGATCACTAATACAAGATACAGTAAAACCCACGAAGAATATAATTGGATTGTTTGAAAAGAGTAATGTTATAGATTCAAATGCTAGTTCCCAAATTCAGAGTCTACTCCAACTTGATGGCAATTCAGGAGATTGATTACATACATTTCACTAAATGACAGGACTTGTTGATCTCACCAATCACACCAGCATGAGCAGAACTTTGTAACTAATGGCATTACTCGATTGAAAATCGAATTGACATGTGCAGTCAAACATTTTCTATCAATTCATAGACACATATCATAAAAGATCTATCAGTAAAACTAAGCTCGTCATCACATTTAGATACTATTCAGACATTACTAGAAAATTTCCAAACCATCAAGAAAATTAATAATACAAGATACAGAAATACCCAAGACGAATTCCATGATTGTTCAAGTAAAAGGCAATTGGATCATTGAAAAGAGTGAGATTATAGATTCAACTGATAGTGCCGAAATTCAGAATCTACTCTAACTTGATCACAATTTCACATGATCATTACATACATATCACTAAATGATAGGACCCGTTGACCTCACCAATCACATTATGAAAATTGCAGAAAAACCAACCTGAACTATGCCACCAATCTGTTGTTCCCTAATAGAAGCGAAATTCTGCAAAGTAATACCATAATCCTTGATAGCATCAACTAGCTGCTGTACCCGAATACCCGCCTGTACCCGAACCGTCTTCTTCTCCTTATCCACCTCCAATACCTTATCCAAAAGGGCCAAATTCACCATTCCAGCCCGGGTCAACCCGATTCCATTAGGCGACAGCCCCGACCCGACAGGCCGAATCTTCTGCTTCTTCTCATTTGCATCCTTGACAACTCCCTCCAATTCTTGAAAAGTTTCGGGCTGGAGATACACCCGGGTGTGGACCTCGTGGGTCCCGCTCCAGTTGGAGACGCTGTGGAGGTCGTCGGGCAAAGGTGCGTAACGGAAGAGCTGGGCTTTTTTGTGCTTGGCGTTTTCCGGGAAAGGGAAGGAGTAGTAAGTGGCGACGGCGCAGCCTAGGAGGAGGGCGGAGTATCCGATGTACTTGCGGAGCTCGGCTTCGGAGGAGGATGATGGTGGTGGTGGTGGTGGTGGTGGTGGTGGTGGTGGAGGTAATGTGGTGGAGAATGGGCGGAGGAGGGTAGGGTTTAGGGGGGATGGAGTGGTGGGAGAGAGGGATTTTAGGGGGTGGGAATGTGGGGTGGTGGATTGCGGAGGAGGATGGTGGTGGAGGAAGGTTTGGAGGGATCGCCGGAGATTGAGAGCTCGGAACATTTGTGGGGTTTACTGTGTGCGACTGAACAGTGATTTCTCAGGTGAGATTGTTGACAGCGGGGAGAATTTGATTGGGATCATTTCCTTTCCTTTTTGGGTTAATTTCCGTTCAATCCCTCAAGGTATTCATATCTTTCTAATTATGTCCTCATCAATGCCCATATTGGTCTTTTACTTTCTCCATCGTTATGGAAAAGTAAACGTTTTCTAGGAAAAAGTCCAATATATTATTTTATATTATTTTAGAATATTTCAGTAAAGAGTACAATTTAAAAAAATTATGCTTAGAATTTTTGTAATCTTTTATCTTTACCATTCACTTGTATTTTAATCATTTTAATTGTGTTTAAATATTTTTATAATTATGATTAAATCTAATGATACTAATATATCCCTTAATAATTAAACTTTCAAACGTAAACTCTTTGATAATAATTAGACTTTTCAAATGTGTACTCTTTGGCGGTACGGAGGGAGTAGTAAGTATTTCATCACCTATTATTGTAAAAGATTCGTTAAGCTCACCCTACAATTTTTTTCACACTTTAATAAATATATTTTACAAAAAGTGTCAATTTGGTTCATAAATTAAACGTCGTTAATTTTTTTAGACGAAATACTGCAAAAAAAAAAACCTTAAATACCCTTTAGCTACGGCATATGCTCGTAGAAAGCAACTTATAATCAGCCTTCTTAAAATCTCCACCGGCTCGGCAAGCATTGGTCGTGGAGTGGATGACCATTCTCATGACCCTCAAAGAAAGTTAGGTGCTTCAATTCACTAATGGATTCCGCAATTCAAACTGAACCCACGGTTGACTCCTAGGTCTGGAACAATTCCTTTCACAAGAATCAAACAAATTATGTTTCCTTTCAAGAACAACTCCATTTGGTTCTTCAACCAAAACCAACCCATGTTAATGAATCAATGCAATACAGTGATTTCATGAGGTGAAGTAATAATTCCATTTAATGAGGCTTATGTACCACTTAGAGCATCAGCAGTGGGGGGTTTTTCCCCCCACTTTTCTCTCTCCAAAAAGCTACATGTGATTTTTCACCACTGTGACCAATTTAAAAGGGGTCTTTGTGGCAGAGCGGGTTATGCAGAAGAGAGCCGTTTTTTGGCCAGTGGGGGGTCCCACTCCTTTGAAAAAAATGGTTGCTCTTTTAATTGTGCCGGCCAACTTTTCATTTTTTAGCCGTTTTACAACGGTTCTTTTTTTTTCAACTATAAATACATCTTCAAATTTTTATTTCATTCAATATTCTTCTCTTCCCCAATATTCTTCTCTTCCAAACTACAAAAAATGGATGAAAATAATCCGAATCTCTCTAGAAATTTTTTTGCTTCTCAAAATATTGATAAAAATGCAAGTTCTCAAAATTCTAACACCCATCCCAATCCTCAACATTTTCAATTTTTTCCTCCTACACAATCGAATTTTCAAAATTTTCCTTATAATCCACAATATCCTCAAAATTTGCCAAATTTTCAAAGTTTTCAAAATGTTCCTCGAGCTCCATTTTATCCTTGCCCACCCGAATATTGGTCAGACACAACAAATCCATTTAGGATGCCAACCAATTTTTATACTAATCCACCAACACAAACAATCTTTATGCCTTCAAATGAGTCAAGGAGGATTAGTATTGATACCTCGGGTAGCGATAAAGAGCCTGTAACACCGTCTTCAGTTCAAGAGTCTCAATTTTCACCATATTCCATACAAATAGGGCTCGAGCATATTACCCTTGATAGAGATGTCGATGTGAACAATGAAGTTGGTTCAAGTGGCAAGAAACAAAAAGTTGATCGTACAAATTGGTTAGTGGAAGAAGAAAAGATGCTTGCTATAGCATGGGTTACTATTAGCAACGATCCAGTGATTGGCAATGATCAAAAAAATCAAGTTTTCTGGAAACGTATCACGAAGTACTACAATAAGCATAGGCTCGCTGGATCTGTGAAGAGAATCACAAGTAGAGTTAAGTCACATTTTTATCAATTTTATTCGCAGGTAAATGAGTTTTCAACATACTATAATAATTTTTACAGCAATCGTCCAAGTGGTTGGAGTGACGAGATGATACTTGAGAAGGCACATGAACAATGGAGGAACAATAATTCCAAAAAACTCAAGATCTTCAAGTACGAACATGTGTGGAAAATCTTAAGAGATTGTGAGAAATTTGTTCCACAACCACCTGATCATCGTGCTGCAAAAAAGACAAGGACATAGGGGCATACATATCTTCATCTAACTCGGATACGATTGTTGATCTTGATGACTACGAAGTTCGTGCCCGTCCAATGGGGCAAAAGGCAGCAAAGAAGAAAGGAAAATCCAAAGCCAAAGAGAGCAGAATTGATGAAGACAAAAGATTGGCAAGACATGAAAGAATTTCATAAGCAAAAACTGGCTTTGAAAGAAGCTGAGGTCCTTCATAGGGATTATGACATTCTTATGAAGGATACCAGTGAGATGACATCTGCCCAACTTTCCATGCATGAGAAGATATGTGAAAAGATTAGAGAGCGACTTGGTATGATGTAGACATGGTATGTTGTTGTGATCGTAGTGTTTCCATTTTTACGTTGTTGTGATCGTAGTGTTTGCATTTTATGTATTGTTGAATTTATGTAATCAACTTCTTAATTAATGAATAAAATTGATGTCCTTTAAAATTAGCCGTTGGAAAGTAGCCGTTTGAAAGTAGCCGTTGGAAATTAGCCGTTTGAAAGTAGCCATTGAAAAGTAGCCGTTTGAAAGTAGCCGTTGGAAATTAGTCGTTTGAAAGTAGCCGTTTGAAAGTAGCTATAAATACCAGTAAGGAAACAAGAACCCTCCATTCAACCAACATTATCATCTCAACCGAAAATACCTCCTATATTCATTTCAAATGTCTCAACATCCAAATCGCTCTAGAAGAGAAGAAATTTGTGAATTCTGGATGAATCAATTCAAAGATGATGTTGAAGATGAAGATGAGAGAATAATGGTCCAACGTTTTGAGCAACGACAAAAGCGTCGCGAAGAAGGTCAGAGTTCCTCTCATACAAGAAGGCATTTCAATTGAGATCGTGAAGCAGGACACATTCGGCTTTTCAATGATTATTTCTCTGATGCGCCAGTATATCACAATGACATATTCCGACGGCATTTTCGTATACGAAGAGATTTATTTCTTCGTATAGTTAACGCATTGAAAAATCGTTATCGATATTTCCAACAAAGAGTCAATGCAACAGGGAGAAAAGGTCTGTCGCCACTGCAGAAGTGCACGGCAGCTATTCATCAACTAGCGTATGGAGCCCCTGCTGATCATTATGATGAGTATCTACGGGTCGCTGAAACAACTGCTATCGAGTGCTTGAACAAATTCTGCCAGGGTGTGAAGGAAATTTTTGGTGAACAATACTTGAGAAGGCCGAATGCTACCGACATCCAACGCCTGCTTGAAATGCATGAACAGAGACACGACTTTCCTGGTATGTTGGGCAGCCTTGATTGTATGCATTGGGAATGGAAGAATTGTCCCGTCGCTTGGAAAGGTCAATATACGCGAGGCGACCATGGGGTCCCGACAATTATACTTGAAGCGGTTGCGTCTGTAGACTTATAGATATGGCATGCCTTTTTCTGGGATCGCAGGATCGCGTAATGATATCAACGTGCTTAATGAATCAAATTTATTTAACAATGTCTTACGAGGGGATGCACCAGAGGTTAATTTTACAGTCAATGGCACGAATTATACAAAAGGATACTATCTAACAGATGGGATCTATCCAGAATGGGCTACTTTCGTCAAGAGCTTTCCTTTCCCACAAGATGCAAAGCGAAAGATGTTCAAGGAACGACAAGAGGGTGCGAGAAAGGATGTCGAGCGAGCATTTGGGGTGCTCCAATCTCGTTGGGCAATAATTAAAGGACCGGCACGATTTTGGTACAAGGAACAACTGAGGGATATTATGCATACTTGCATAATTTTGCACAATATGATTGTTGAAGATGAGGGCGATGCAGTAGTCAATTGAACCGATGACGAAGTCGATAATTCAACACAAGTATTTCAAGGTTCCACACAAGAGTTTCAAGAATATCTTCGAAAGAATTCTGAGATACGTTCTAACGATATGCATCATCAACTTCGAGCCGATTTAGTTGAGCATATTTGGGCGCGTTACGATCACGATGAGTGAAAATCTTACTATTTATTAATTACGAAGCATTTCACTTTTTTATATGTATTTTATGAATTATTTGTAGTAATTAATTGCTTAATGTTGTACTCCTTTTTAAATTTACAAAATTTCAATAATATTGCTCAATAAATAAAAAATATAAATATATTTATAAATAATATATATATATTCATTAATATAAAAATATAAATAAGAAAAAAATATTTACTACACATTATTTATAAAATAGATATTATGTATATAATATATTAAATAGATATTATGTGTATATATATATATATATATATATATAAAGTAAAGTGGTATAGATAAAGTGAGACCCATAAAAAAGTTGTTTGGAGGTTTTTGATAGTGAATAGAGGTTTGAGATTTTGAATTTTTGAGGTGGAGATAGTGTGGCACGTGGAGGCCACAAAAAAGCTCAAATTTCCTCCACACCGTTGTGGATGCTCTTAAATCTGAGCTCTTTGGTGAAACAAATAAAATATTATTTTCTTATCTAAAAGAGTATGACATCAAAGCTTCTATTTTGTGGCTACATAAATATCGATTTAGCTCAAATTGATTTCATATGGTTTTGAATTGTCATAGACCGAATGAACGCCTTGTTTCCAAATCTAATATTTGAAATGATGATTGTTGATTTATTGTCGATAGTTTATTAGGATTCACTAACTTTTAGATTTAAAAATAAACGAACGTGAGGTTTTGGTAATAATAGCGCAGAAAACTTTGTTCTTGCATCCAATAATTCATTAAGCTTTTGTGGATAATTTCCTTTACATAATTTTACATAGGTGCTAAATACAACACCAAAAAAGTGCTAAATATCACACCCCTCTTAAAAAAATACAATTTTGCCCCTCATTTGATGTTAAATGAGTATTAACACAAACACCACCTCAATTTTGTATTTAGCACCTATGAAAAATAAAAACTAAATACTATGTAACATTTGTGAGTCATTTACTTAGAGAGAAGCATTCCAACTTAGGGTTGAACGTTACCCGTCACATTCTATTCAACAAGACAATATTCTTGTGTTGTTCAATCATTCATTTAGGGATTTAAGTTTTTGGTTGAATGACACCAATCAATAATTTAATGCAAAGTAGCTCTCACCCTCCGTGAAATAATTTATCCTCAACCAGTCTACAAGTGCAAAATAAGAGGTTCTCGAGGTCCCAATGTGTGGATATCAGCTAACCACAAATATACAGGAAAAGGAAAGGGTCTATTTCACCTTGTCCCCTTGAAATAATCATAGCTTACCACTTAAATACCTAATATAGTAAACTTTGTCATTCAACTCTTTTAACAATAATAATAATTCGCAAAAGTTTATTGGACATGAGTGGAACTCACAATAGGTAGTTTGTCTACGTATTGTTACAATGTCAGAAACATACATTCACACTTAGTCAATAAGTTGTATGTTTTGAAAGCTTCAAGTGAGTACATAACATGCCATTTTCCTGTACAAAGTTTTTGTCTACATAATTGCACACTAGGACATAAGCTCTCTAGAAGTCCATCTATCTTCGTACCTTCCATATGGGTAAGTAGCGGAAGGAAATCCAGCCAAGAGAAGGGGGTCGGGCTCGATTCCATAATCAGTAAGTGGCCTATGCTCTAAAACATCATCATGTTCTTGCACAAAGTCGGGGATATCAATATCTCCTTTCTTCATCTCATCCCATAGGTACTGCAGGCGGCTACAATACTGTATTTTCCAATATATCCTGTATTCAGAAAAGGTTTGTAAGCACAAACAGATTTTGTATGGCAGAATGAACTTACAGTAATGACTAAATCGAAGTGCTTTGCTACCAAAACTTGGGAAGGACGCACACACACACACAGAGTTGGCAACACAACTGTATGCTTAAGGAACTGTTAAATTATATAACAAAGTAGTCCATTTTCACATGCTTGAAATTGACTACTACGAAGACGAGGATATATATTAAATGCTGGAACTGCATAAAAAATGGCCCTTACATGTGTGATTGTAATATTTGAATGGCACTTAAGGGAAAATTATTGCGATTAAAAGAGTGCAAAGGCTACCTCACATGCTACAACCCTAGCGCAAGCATATGGAAAGATCTTGGGTAGGGATCTGGCACCTACCCAGCTCCAAAAGCCTTACATGGAGTTCAGAAGCACAACCCAAAAGAATGGTGCTTGCATTTCCTAATGGGAGCATTACAGTTTCAATTTGTCAAAAGTCGAAAAGTGAAAGCCCAAGCGCAACACCCAAAACCCTTGGGCAGGGTCTGGGCTTGTTCATTCTGGATCAGCACGCAAAGACTGTATTATGGACCTCTCAATCTAATGTTATTGTAAGACCCACTTCAATGCTGATGCACATGCAAAAGGTAAAGCAAACACTTTCAAGCCAAAGCTTTCAGCCAGTCCATGAATGGAATTAATCCTAACAAATGTCAGAGCAACTTACCCTCCACTTAGAAGGAAACGGCCAAGAATGGCAATAACAAGCCTTGAGCGGAGCCCAGGATGTACAAAGTAAACAACCTGAAGCCTGTCCTTAAAGTCAGATGGAAGTTCTTCATAGATCCACCTCAAGATGGTCAGGCCCGGGGAGTTATATTCCTTCCGCACGGTACTGTGCATGTAAACAATGCAGAAGTTCCCCTGTGGCAACTCTGTGGCAATTTTGTATATTATGTATTTTTTCAGCCACTCTGCACCTATAACTGGGGCTGCATATACCAGTGAAACAAGTCAGATCAAAAGGAATTAAATTAACATATGAAAAATCAAGACAAATAGAAAGACACAGTAATCAATGTGAAACTTGGAAAAGTAAAAGTTAAAAAAAATAAACTTTGAGAAAATTGATACAGCAATAAAACAAGAGTTCATTGTACCCAAATAAAAAGAAATATCCCCTAGCCTAGGGTATCTCACAGGATGCACAATCAATATTAGGAAAGGTGGTGATGCAGAGCACGCTAGTACCAAAGGTATTGAATGTGACTGCATCCCTTAGCCAATTAAACTTTCTGGTCCGTAATTAAGTGATAATTTAGAATAAGGAGCTCACATTTGGCGTTAAAAAGTGTTTATAGCTTCTTACATAGATAGGAGAAAGAATATCTACCTCTAGCCCCAGTAATCTCTAATTTCAAGTATTTCCCTCGACAGTAACAATTGCTATTATGCAAAATTCAACCTATCTACGTATTTAGACCTTATCCACAAACAAGTATCATACTTATGGATAAATATCCCCTATCATAAAGCTGTACGAAGGTTGGGAGATCCTACAATTGGACACATATCCGCACCCTATCTGAGTCCATCAAACACAATACATCACCTATAAAAAGATTGCTCAGCGCAGTTTACAGTTATACAAGTACATCAAACCCTTGAGGATGCTTAAGTTTCAATGCCGGGATGAGTTAGATGATTGCAGTTTGGATGTTGTAGCAAAAAGGAAGCTCTCACGGCACTAGGTTCGACAGCACTTGATTAAGGAAAACACACACACACACACACACACCCACCAATTGATGTTAAATGTACTCGTGCTGCTGGAATGAAAGCCTAGCGCTACTCTTAAAATTTATTGAAAACCTTCATTTTAATGAGAATCTATGGCCTTCTGCGCTTCATAAATATGGAAAACCTCGATGTATCATCAGAATGACACGTACACATTTTGGGGTGGAATCGCAAGGGTATTTTTGATGATTAGAACGTATTTTATCAGAAAGGCAAAAATAGAAATTGATATGAATATAAGCAATTAGCCAAAAGACGCCATCTGAATTTTCCTCTTGCATCAGAAAGAGGTAATCAGTGCACGTCACAGCTTCATTTTAACTTTTTTCCTTAATTTTCCACATTCATTCATCTTATCACCAATGTATCAGCAGAAATGAGACCAACAAGACCCAAAGCTAATAAAGAATTTGCATCTCAATGAACCTAAGAAAACCAAAAGGGGATGAGCCATGTAAGACCATACACAAACCATCCCGATTAAAATTGAAATATAAGTTTTGCTCTATTAACTATAACAATAGAATCCAAACAAAGTACAGGCCCATTAGTCTTAGTCTTATTGGAGGTGTCTATTAACTCATTGCTAAAGTGCTATCGATTCGATTGAGAAAGGTGGTTGATAAGGTTACATCCGGGTCGCAACATGTTTTTTTGGGGGAAGCACCAAATTATCGATGTGTCTTTTATAGTAAATGAAATTGTGGATTATAGATTGAATTGAGTGCCGGGATTGCTTTGCAAATTGGATATCAAGAAAGCCTATGATCACGTAAACTGAGATTTTCTAATTTATTTGTTGAATAGAATGAGCTTTGGAGAAAGGTGGAGAAATTGGATTTCATTTTGTTTCTCTTTGGTGCGCTTTTCGGTATTGATTGATGGAGTGCATGCCGGTTTTCTTGCTAGCTCGAGGGGCCTTCATCAGGGAGATCATCTTTTTCCTTTTTTTTTTCATTCTTGTGATGGAAGCTTTGAGTTTAATGATGGATAAAGCAATTACGAGAGGTTTCTTTCGTGGTTTCATAGTGGAAAATGATGGAGGCACATCAGTTTCGATGTCCGTCTCGCATCTCCAGTTTGCGGACAATTCTATTTTTTTTGTGAAGCTCAGGCTTTTTACGGTTGGGCTTTTTACGGATGATTTTGCTGTTTTTTTAGGCGGTTTCGAGGCTTAGGGTAAACATTTCGGAGAGTGAAATTTTTCTGGTTGGGAATGCGGAGAATGTTGAGGAATTGGCTAATTTTTTTGGTTGCAAGGTTGCTCATCTTCCAAGGGTATTCCGTTAGGAGCTCCATCTTGGTCATTTGGAATTCGGTAATTGAGAGATTCCAACGTCATTTGGCAGGGTGGAGGAGCAATATTTGTCAAAGGCGGGTCGTCTTACTCTCATTAAGAGTACTCTATCCACTTTGCCTAATTCTTTCATGTCTTTATTCGCCATTCGAGCCTCAGTGTGTCAGAGTTTGGAAAAGTTGGAAAGAGACTTTTTGTGGGAAGGATCGATAGTGGATCGAAAGTGCCATTTGGTCAAGTGGGATAAGGTTTGTTCGAGTGTCAGAGATATGGAGGTCTAGGGATTAAGAAACTCAGAAGGGTCAATAATGCTTTGATAGTTTGATGGGTAAATGGTTATGGAGATTTTTGACCAATAGAAAAGCTCTTTGGTGGAGAGTGGTTGTGAGTCAATACGGAAAGAAAATCATTTTTGGTTTCCTATTGAGATTTCTACGACTTATGGGGTCGGAGTTTGGAAAGGGATAAGCAAAGGTTGGGATTCGTTTGCGTGAAATATCTCTTTTGAAATAGGAATTGGGTCAGTGTCAATTTCAGGAAAATTTCAGGAAAGATAAGTGATGCGGGGATTTGGAGTTGTGGACAGCTTTTTCCAACTCTTTTTAATATTGCAACCGATAAAGAAGTACAGGTTAGTTCATTTCTTCATTTCTTCATTTGAGAATTGCAGGGTCATTTGGAATCTTGTTTTAGGAGGAACTTTCAGGATTGGAAAGTGGAGTCTTATGTCCAATTTTTCGAGAGAATTTATTCGCAGCATATTGACAGGAATAGCGAAGATAGGGTCATTTGAAGGAGATCTAAGAACAAAAAATTCACTTCACATCATACTTTCTTTGTATGGGGAATTTTGAAAGGGGCTCTTTTTCTTGGAAAGCTATTTGGAAGACTAAGGCTCTGGAAAGAGTTGCCTTTTTTGTGTGGGAGGCGTCAAAGCTTTCCTCACAGGGGATAATTTGTGGACGCGTAGCAAAGTGTATGTGAACTGTTTCATGTGTAGAGAGGATGGACAGAGTGTTAATCACCTCTTGCTTCATTGTCCGGTGGCGAGTGATTGAGGAACTTGATATTCAGTCTCTTTAATCTGTCATGGGTGATGCCAGGTACAATCAAGGAATTATTCCTATGTTAGTCTTTGTACAAACGCAGGAGAAGGGACTTTATTTGGGAAGCTATGCCCTTGGGAGTGTGCTGGGTTATTTGGAGGGAGAGAAATAAAAGAGCTTTTGAAAATGAGGAAAGGCCTATGTGTGTCTTGAAGAATGCTATTCTTCAATTGCTATTTTTTTGGTGCACAAATTCAGTTGGGCCTTTGGTAAATTCTTTTGTAGAGTTTGTGGAAAGTATTAGTACTTTATAATCTTTTGAATATACTCCGGTGTACATAGGATGCGGCACCTAATTTGTCGCTCGTTGTTTATACTATATCTTATAAAAAAAATATTAATAATAAAGGGAGATGAAAATATTATTAACTATTAGAGTTTATCAAGTATTAGGTATGTTTTTACTTCTCAAAGCCTCAATTGCTTTCTCAAAAAATTATCAATCATTAGAATTTTTTTTTATAAGTATTTTTAGAATATAATTATTAGTTGCAATTGTATTGTTATGACCATTCCTTCATTTGTTAGTTTTACCAACATTCTACATTCAGCTTTTCCACCATTGTTTGTTTTAGAAAGTCTAACCCACATACAATCCAGTAAGCCTAAATGTTCAATAAGAGGTTTCGTGTACTACACTCCAACTCCGCAAAATTCTAAGCCTTTAGGTGGGGAGAGTACGATTTTGACCCTGAAAACAAGTTTTTTCTCTGCATTAAACAAAAACTTTCAGCTGGAGTGATTGATGCCTTCGTACGGCAACATGTAGGGTGTGAGGAAGAAAAAACACCTAATGATCAGTACACACTTAGAAGGATCTTCCAAGGCTAACTAGGTTGTAAATCCTGCCCATGTGAAGAATATCTTTTCCAAGTCCTTCCAGTTTGCTACCCAGACCAATTGAGATCTTAGTATTTACTCCCTCCGTTCCGGGCAAAGAGTCCACTATACTATTTTGAGATGTTTTACTTTAAGAGTCCACTCTCAAAAATCATGCACTCACTTTCCATAAACTTTTCGACTTTATCCTTCAAGTGAGATATAAACATGTCGATTATGCTTAACTATTTTTGTAATTATAACCAACTCCAATAGTACTTATAGATTCTTTAATAATTAGACTTTTCAAGTGTGGACTCTTTAGGTGAAATGTAGGGAGTAATTATTGGCAGGGTCCATACGAGAAAAAGAACACAAATATTCCCGCCAATCGGCTCAAAGAGTTCATATTTGAAATTCAAACATTTTAAGGATACCCCAAATTTTCCTATACAACCCTTAATTTATAAGGATTAACATAGTTTTTTTTAGTAAGTTTGATGTAGTAAGGGTAAACTACAAATGCCACAAAGTTTGTTAGTTTAATTTCTCAAACAAGAAAGTTACAAAATAAAAAGTAAGGCTGTTTTTGATAACGTTAAGAGCTGAACACTGAACACTGAATAAACCTCCAAACAGTCTGAATCCACTAAGAGCTAGTGTCTGAATGTTGAACAAATAAGCTTGTTTGAAAACTGTATGTCAGCCTCATTTGAATAAATGTAATTTGCGTGTAATGACCACGGAAATGATGAGGAGAAAAGTTTGTTTGCGGCTAAGAAAAGTATTCAAATTTTAGCACACAAGTATTCTAGTTTTAATTAAATTCATTTTCCTTCAAATTAAAATTATGACATTGATCCAAAATTCAAATTTTACTTGCATATATTTCAATACTTTTTCTTGTACCAATAAGAACTTAACAATATATCAAGATGGTATTGCTAATAAGTGTCCCAATAGCACTTGTTAAGGTTTCACAATTAGGCAATTGATCACATTGTGAGCCATTACCAGTGCAATGTGAAATGTTTCTAATGAAGTGGAGATGATTTTCAATGCAACTATTTTCATTAACAGATGCTTTACAGATTTCGTAGGGACACTTGTTAGGAAAACATATCAAGATAATTAGCATTATGACATAATACTTTAGATTTGATTTACAAAACTCTACCAAAGAATGCTCATATATGATAAGAGTAAAGAAAAATACAAAAAATAAATAAAAGGCAAATAGGGCTATGAGAGAAAGCTATTGGTTTCTATGTTCTTTCTAGTCCATTCACAGCAAATCCACCGCTTACAAAGTCCCACAAGGTCCAGTCACCATTGCCAATTTCCAATCATATCTACTTCCATGACTATATATAACCACCTACAACCCGAAATATTGTAGAAAGGGGGGAAAGAGGATTGTCTGTTGAGATCTGTAATTTGAGAGCAGATCTCGCCGCTGCTTGCATCCCATGGTGATAAATCTTTGTTATGAATACTTTACATCTTCTTTCTTTTATTGTGTGATCATAGAGAGAAACATCAAGAGGAACTACATGTTTTGATTGCAGCAAGCAACAATGTGATATGAGAGGAAGAAAAGACAGAATAGGTAATGTTATAGAGGGGTAGGGTTGGGATTATAGGAATATGGTAAGGACAAAAAAATCCAAAATATAGTTAAGAGGTGCCTCTGACCGAACTAGCATAATTCTCAAATCTGGTTCATTAAGAGGTTTCCAGCTTGTTCAAAGCTTGGAAATATATGTGCTTAATGACCTTAGGTGCTGAGAATATGATCTTGATCTCAATCAGAGCTCATTCAGCACTAACAAACACACCCTAAGACTCTTTCAGTAGAATGGAGCGAGAAGACTGTAAACAGAATATGCTGCTGCTCAGACAATATTCGATTTTCTTTTCTTGTTTTTAGGAGGATATGGGAGAATAGGCAGGATGCAGGAAATAGATTGTATACGGACCAAAATAAGTTACTGCCAAATAAATAATCTGTGTGATGTGTTATTGCACAGTATGCGTGTAAAATTCTATTAGACGAATATAATCAACCAATAAAACAAACTTGGCAATGGTACACATAGGAGAAAATGTTCAATAATAAACCGGAGGTGATTGAGCTTGTGAAAGAAAGTGACCTTACTTTAGGGTGGTGCTGCTACTGGGACAGGTTCATAGACTAATTGAATAGTGCACAGGTTGGAGAGACGTAATCCAACCTAACCAGGGTTTGCATGGCTATAATTATTAAACCTACTAATTTGAAACCCCTCGTGACCAACATTTATTAATTTTGAAAACCAATACTAACTTCCATGCAGATGTTCTGCAAAAACATTGATTATAAAGTTGTTTTTGAATCATTATAATGGATTTATTTTTTATTTTTTATTTTTTTTGGTCAACTTATAAGTTATAACGTATTTAATGAGCACAATGTTTTCCAGTGAGAACAGAACAGCATGGACAAACCAAGAGCAAAATAAAGCATATTACTGTGTAGTCATTAGTCAACTATTATGCTGAGATAGAAAGAAAGATTATAAACGCGTCTCCTCCCATATCGGTTGAAGAAGCCAGATAAGGATAAAGTCAAATAAAAGCAGGTGAAATATCTTTTTCGTTCCCCCTACCTCGCCCATCAAGAAGCAAGGGCAGCTTCACAGGCTAAAATTTGGAGATTTGGCCCTAAACAATGAACTTTTTGTTGGACTAGGCCTTCCCTCCAAGTTGAGGATAGCCGTATCATTTCAAGGTGATCACACCTTTTATACGTGAGCATGTGCTCTTTGGTGCCTAGTAACTACCGAAGGCCTTTCTTTGCAGCCTTCCATGGTCCATACCGGGATTACCTTGATATCAGCAAGTCCAAGATCCCAACCACTAAAGCATAAGGAATTGAATTCATTTCCTTTCGTTCCAAATTATTCTTGGGGCATTGCATTTGACTGAACTTGTCTCCATTTTATGTTAGAACTATCCCCGTGGAACATATTTCCATTCTAAATCTCTCTAAGACTTTATTGAAATAAGCCTTTTGAGATAACCCTAACAATCCATGTGATCTATCACAGAATATTTCTATTCCTATCACATCGCTTAAATTGTTCATTTCGAAGTTCATAGAGAGAAATAGTTTTACATAACGTACCATTCCAACATTATTAGGAGCAAGTAATATGTCATCAACAACCAATATTATAAACTTGCTCCGACTAACCTTCGTATAAAATACATCAATCATTGTAAAGCCATAAAATGTAATAGTATCATTGAATTTAATAACATTATCCAGAGGCAAACTGTATGTTGACTTCTTTAATTTACGTACCAAATTTTCTTTCCTTGCGGTTACAAATCCTTTATGTTGATCCATATAAACTTTCTCCTCTAACTCACCATTCAAAAATATGGTTTTAACATCCATTTGGTGACTCTAAATCATAATGAGTCCCCAAAGTCATAACAAAAAGAGTCGTTCTTTAACACAAAGAGAAGGTCATTTTATAGTCAATGTCATTCTTTTGAGTATACCATTTAGCAACAAGTTTAGTCTTATATCTTTCAATGTTGCCATTCGAGTCACATTTGGTCTTGAAGATCCATCTGCAACCGACTCTTTTAATCTTCACGGACTCTATTGTCAAACATTGATTTAAGCTCTTCTTTCAAAGCATCGAACCACTTTTCTGAATTGTTGCTATTCATCGCTTTACTTTACGGAATGAGATTGGATACTTATCAATGCTTAAATCACATTCATGCTCAAGTATGCCGCATAGTCATTAGAAATTGCGGCGTTAGAGACCGTCGTAAAGCTATTTCCTTTTATGGTTCATTAATCTCTTCCTCAATTGTGACTAGTTCATCAATTATATTTTCATTCGGTGGGTTCTGCACATTGACTTTTTGTTCTGGTGCGCTGTGAGACTCTCAACAACTTTAGAGGAAACTCAATGATTCTCGAACTATGGTTAGGAGAGTAAGACTAATACCATTTGGACTTTTCAGGATAGTCAATGAAATATACCGAAGCATCAAGCTTCTTTTCTTGTAGATTAAACTCTTACTTCTGCTTGGCAACCCGAAGATGTCTCAAACTTGGTCCAAAATTCATAAGGAGTCTTAGGCATTGCATTACTAGGAACCCGAACCCAAACCTGATTGAGAAGGTTTGGAGCAATCGTTAGCGCACACATCCAAAGTGACATATCCATAAATGTACGATTTCGTCTCACAACAACACTACCTCGGTCTCTATTTTACTTTCTTATCTAGTTGTTTTTCTACCTCATTATGAACACCTCAAGGACATTCACAAAGACTTTTCATAGAGTAAATAAGGATAACCATAACGTGAATAATCATCTGCAAAGATAATAAAGTACTGTTAACCGCCCAACTAGGGACGTCAAATAGACCACAATATCGGTGTATATCAACTCAAGAACAGATTTCCTTAGTATGGCTTTGGTCTGCTTTCCTTTGCTCTCCTTTAATGCAATCAAGACTCATGTTCTAGTCACTAAAATCCACGTGAGGAAAAAATTTATTTTTTCATTAAACTCAATATCCTTTCTTTAGAAATGTGACCCAAATGCCACAAAAAGGCGGAGCTTTCATTACATGCACTACGTTTAGTGCCTACACTACTTTAAACATGATATAGGGACTTAAGAAATTCACTATCAAGATTGACACGATAAGTAAATCATACAATATACCAGATCCACAAAAGCAATTTTTTTTAAACAACAAAAACATACTGATGGGAATCAAGATAGCTCGGGTCAAGATAATCAAGACCCATTGATCATAAAAAAAGGACCAATCACTCGTGTTTATGTGAGGAGGACTCGAGCAGCTTTACTTCAACTTGTGGGAGAGATTTGGAATCAAATTGAAGTTACCAATGATCCAGTATATAAAGAGAAGTTCATATGCAAGTTCGAGACAATCCTGGAAACTTGAAGGTTGGGATTTGAAGTCTGAAAGTTGGACAGACTTCTTGTTTTCTTATCCAAAGTTGGACAGTTTTCTTGTTTTCTTTTCCAAAGTTGGACTGGCTTTAAGACTTGATTCATCCCTTAGCAATTACTGCATTTCAAGCCTATAAAAGGCAGCTCTAAACTCATTGTAAAACAACTTGAATAATATATTAAAGCATAAGCTTTGTTTGAGTGTTCTTATACACTTGCGTTTCTCCACGATTGAGTTTGTGAGAGTATTTAGGTTTCTTGGATTGGAAACCACCTTGAACTTATCAATCTTCACGAGTCGGAAGATTGTGGCGTTCCGTGGTCGTAGGTCTCCGGCAATCGCGTCGAAGGTTCTCTACCGCACCCCGAGGTTCCTAGTCAATCGGGCTAGTGAGTCGAGGGAGACTCCCTATCCTTTTTCTTTCCGCGTTCGTTGTCCGTCTACAAGGGTCCCGTTAATCTTCGAATCAGTCTTGGCTCGAATCCGAACCCGGATTCACATCACATACCCTTACTAATCGCAAAACAAAAACCTAAGATATCCCGCTTTTCTATTGAAACAAGATTTCTAGTACAATCAGAAACATAGAGATATCTTTCAAGGTCTAGGTGACACCGAGTGTCTAAAATCATCTTGTTCGCCCCAGTTACTTCTATCTCTATCGTGCCTTAGTGCCTTCATCCTATTTCTCATAAACAAGTATTGTTTAGTTTTGTTAATGAGCTCAATCATACGAAATCCTTGTATAACATAAGACACATGAGTTGTGGCACCAAGATCTAACCACTAGGTACTATTACGTACTTCTATAAGGTTTGATTCAAAACACGTACAAAAACACAATGTATACCTTTCTTCTCGAACCATGCCTTCCTTTAGGGACAATCTCTCTTTACGTGTCCTTTATTGCAAAAGTAACACTTCACCTTTTTATGGATTCGTCCCTCAACAACCTTCATTTTTCCCTTGTCCCTTTTCTCGTCCTTTTTACCTAGTTTGGGCTTGCTGCTACTAGCTCCATCATAGACTCTCACATGAATGGAGTGTTCCTTTATTTTCCTTATTCTCCGTTCCTGATGTACTAACATGACCTTAAGTTCTCTGAAGTTGGGGTGGTAATTCACTTGGAACTCGCCCAATTCAAGAGTAAGGGAATTCATGATAAATTGTACAAGGAATGAGTCACTCATATCCATTCCCATAGTCTTTAACTTTGCTACTTGGTTGGACATTTTTGTTACATGGTCCTAAATTGGCTTTAGACCAATCAAATTTCTTCGTAGACAGTTCACTTATGAGGCTCCTCTGGGAATATTCTTTGACTTTCAGCATGAATTCCATTGCATTATCCGTCCTTGGCATTGAAGGCTTTACATTTCCAGCCATGGTCATTCTCATAAGGTTCAAACTCAGCCTATTAGACCGCTCCCAAGCCTCATATAGAGCCTTATCAGCTTTCGAGCTAGTCTAAGTAATGTCCGCGGGCTTTTCATACCTCAATATGGCATAGTCCAAATCCATAACACCCAGAGTAAACTGAATATGTTCGGACCGGTCAACATAATTCAGTCCGTTGAACTTAATGACCGAATTTCCCAATGCAAAGAGGTTTAGAAAGGCTGCAAAACATTTGTACATTCTCTCGTCAATGTTTGAGTTAATTTAGTTGATTCGGAAAACTTTACACAACTTTTAAACATGCATTTATATTCACCTTTTGGCAGTACTTAAACACATAGATAACATAATCGATGCCACATAAAGAAAATATTTTAACAAATAATGATAGCTTGCATCAGCCAAATAAGTATCCTATCTGTGAATATATAAACTATCTAACTAAAGTATGACAATTAATCCCTTCAATGTAACAGACTGTATGGAATGGTCCATCTTTGGGTAACCTCGTAGCAAAATAATCTAACTTTCAATTGTTCAATCTAATCTACCATTCCTGACATTCTTTAACGGCTCTCCATAATTACAAAGAATCGGAGTACACTGAATTAAAGTGACTAATTTCCATTCAGCTAGGTCACTTTGGTGACTAACAAGCTTTATATCACATGAGTGTGAAAATACAATCACATACCTGTCAAGTAGCCTTCAACAGAACAAGGAAAATTTATTTGGAATCAAAATATACTCTCCAATTTGTTCTGCAAAAACATTCCTAGGCATAAGGCTTGAAAACAGGGCATGGCGCAAGGCGCTACAAAGCAGCACTAAGGCGCCGCGCAGCGCTAACGCACCAGCCTTAGAGCAATGAACTCTGGAAAAATGCCTTTGCGCAATGCTACAGCGCCAGCCTTAGGGCGGCAAGTTCTGGGGAAACCTCTACCACAAAGCCCACGAACTTCACCTAGGCGCTGTGCATCGCAGACACTTGATCCAGAAAAATTGAAGCTTCAAAAGTTAGAAAGTTTTCTTCACAAACGGATCTGATACCACATGTAGAATTCTCATGGAATTTCATATGCATAATATTTCCATGAAATTCACAAACTAAACTTTCTACCCAGAATTTTGAACACATAATTCTTCACAATTGCAGAAAAATTGATAGAGATAGAATACATTCTTACCTTGCTCCATGATTTAATTCTTTCACTTGAGATATGAACAAGATTTTCTTCTCCTTACCTTTTCCTTGTTTTCTTCTTGATGGTGAGAAGAAATTTCTCTCCTTTCTCCTTCTTGAAGCTCTATTCTTTCCTTCTCTAATTTTCTCTCTCTTTTCTTTTCTACCGCCAGAAAAATGATGAGAGAGGGACAAAGTGAGGGAGCCTTTTATACTCCCTTTTTCTTTTCTTTTTCCTATTCTTAGAAGAGGAATATCCACACATATAAATACAGAATTATACATATATTTATCTGAACAATTATTTTAGGCAGAGGAAGAGGGAGTCTTATTTAGCTCCCAATTTGTAACCGCTATTAATCCTTCTTAACCATCGAAGTAGGAACTTCTATGTTAAACTTATTTACACATAATTCATATGGGATACTTTCCAGAATTTTCCAGCAACTGAACCCAGATACAGAAATCACACAAAAGAGTCCAATTGAGCATATTGTGTATGCACAGACAAACACACACACACACACATTCATCGCCACCACGGGCCACCAGACATGATCAAACCACAAGGAATTAGAAAAACCAAACTGAACCGAAATAAATAAATCACTAAAACCCTCAAATTTAGCATGCGGGTATACGTAACAACGCTAAAAAAAATCAAGGAAAGTGATTTACCAGGGAAATATTTGCCAACGATTCGGAAGATGCGATTCCCGGATCTGTCAGAGCCACGCTCGAGACGGAAGAATTGCAAGGCGTCCAGAGCCGAGATGTCTTCAACTGGGGGGAGATCGGTCCGGCAATCATGCCAGTTCTCATCATCATTATTGGGTGTATCTGAGGAAGGCAACAACGGACGGGCGTCTACTACCACCGAGAAATCTTGCGGCATCTCCATCCCCTTCTAGGTTCCCACTGTCACTGTATGAAGGGTCGAAATCCTACTCCCAACTTCCAAACCCTTTTCGTGGTTCTATAGGCACTCCTGTTAAAAAAAAAAAACGATATTTTGCATCTAGGTACAGTTTCAACTTAGGGTTAAGTGCCCCTGTGGTCCTTGTCGTACTAAAAAAATCTGAATTTAGTTCTTATACAAACCAAAATGTAAGTCGGGGACTAGTTGGTTCGTTCTTGCACATCTATAGTCCCTGGGCAGGATGCCCTCGTTCTTGCATGTTGATGGTCCTTGTGTTGGATGTGGTTCGATCTGGTCCACTAAGTAAGATTATAGGGATGAAGTTGTACAAATTGAAAGTTTAAGGTATTAATTGAAAATTTAAGGTATTTAAAATAAATATTTTTAAATACTTATAATTTTCACCAATTTATAAAAAAATTGTGTGTTGTAAATAAACCTTATAAAATAATATTTAAATTTTAGTTTTTAGGAAATTAATTATGAATTTTAAATTTTTTTATATAAAATAAATCTTTTTAGAAAAAAATTTAGAAATTAACTTAGAAGTAAGTGTTGAATTTGATTTAGTGTGTACATTGTAAATAAAACAATTTTTTTATTATTTATTTAAAAAAAATATTTATAGAAAAACACTCATGATTTTCACCAATTTTTAAATAACTAATTTCTAAGAAAAAATGGTGAAAACCATAAGTGTTCTAAATGTTAGTTTTATCTCTCTTGAAGTTCAAAAATTGGTCCACATGTTCAATTCCTAATGTTGTGGAAATAACTTCCATCTCAATTGCATCCTTAACTGCTAGTAACTTCTATGATGGTTGGAAGCTACAAAAGGAAATCGTAACTGGTTTTGGGGTCCCTAAGTTTGCCTTCTCTGATTTTTGTTTTGACTCCTCTAAATACACCATCAATACAGTGAAGGGAAAGTTTAGAAGATTCCTAAGACCTAAGAATTCCAAGTGGAAATCAGTGTAGAAATCGGAATACAAACGAAGTTGAACATCAATGGCTGGAGGTATGAGTATTGACTTAATTTTGGTCTCGATCCTCCTCATTAATTCCGCATTTGGATCGAATTTACTCTAACATTTGGTATCAGAGCTTGTTTTGCCTCTGCCTTGATTGTTGTGTTCATATGATTTTAAATGGGTTTTGATTCTAGATAGTTTTAGATGAAATTGAGACTAGAAATCATGTTGTAATGGATTTTCTAGCATTTCTGTGATTTAAAACATAAATTTTCATGCTTAAAATATCAATATCTAGTCGGGTTTTATTTCAGGTCATAATTGGTTTTGGGTCGACCTGTCTGGAGGTTGAAGATGACTAGTAAAAAAAAAACAAATAAATAAATAAAGGGAACTTGTTGGTGTTGTGACTAGAACGTGGGTCTGGAACTCGGAATGTTTTATGAACAATTTTGTGACCACTGAAACTGTGGTCTTTCCTCTGTTCTTAAATCCCAATTACACACACACACACACACACACACACACACACACACACACATATATATATATATATATATAAACTAGGCACTATACTGACCACTGGGGCATTTGTGTTCTTCAGTTCCATTTTGTAAAGACAATTATTTAATCAGTTCCTTCTATAATAAAAGGGTTACAAAACAGTGGTGTTACCGAGACTTGAACCTATAACCATTAGGTGGGAAGACTGATACCTTACTCTCTGGCCTACTGAAGTTATTTGTTAAAAAACGTTTTTTCGCTCTATATATTGTAATGGATCAGTGTGCCAGATTTTTTTGTCTTTTTGTCATTATTCAATGTTACGTGATTTTTATATCTTTTAATCAATTGTGAATAGCCACAGCATTCTTGATTAATTAAAAATATATATATGCAATTTGTGATCACGTAAATAAAATAACATTAATTGTAATTAATTATATGAAATATAATAAAACATTTCCCACAGGAATTTTATTATATTTTGCATGATTAATTAGGATAAAATATTAAATTATTTTTCTTAATCTACCCACAGGAATTAAGAAAAGGGAACATAATTTAATAGTTTTATCTTAAAGTTAGATGAATCTAATCGAATAATACTATAGCCCACAGGCAAGTTTTATGTCACTAGATTAATATTTTCAACATGACTTACATTGGTAGCATGTTATATGGTTTAATAAGCTTCATTTTTAAATGACAAGAGCATGTTTATTATTTTGATGCAGTGATTCAACCTGTTAATATCTCTGACATGAAATTTGAAATTCCCGATCTTAATGGGGACAATTATAAGGTTTGGAGAGAGAGAATTCTCCTCCATTTGGGATGGATGGACATACTATGCAATAAGAAAAGATGAACCCCCTTCTATTACTGAAAACAACATTCTAGATGAAGTTGACCTTTATGAAAAATGGGAGCGATCTAATCGTCTCTGTGTTATGTTCATAAAGAATAGAATATCTACTGAAATTAGGGGATCAGTCGACCAATATAGCAATGTTCGTTCCTTATTGAAGGCAATTGATGATCAGTTTGTGTCCTCCAACAAGGCATTGGCTAGCACCCTAATAATGCAATTCTCATCCTTAAAGCATACTGGAATAAGAGGTGTGCGTGAGCATATCATGCGCATGAGGGATATTGCGGCTCAACTAAAAGCACTGGAAGTTGAGATGTCAGGTTCTTTCCTGGTTCACTTCATTCTATGTACTCTTCCTCCACAATATGGTCCTTTCAAAATCTCTTACAACACACATAAGGACAAATGGTCAATAAATGAATTGATGACCATGTGTGTTCAAGAGGAAGGACGACTGGCTATAGAAGAGGGTGAGAAAGTGAATATGGTTGAAACATCAGGAAAGAAGTGGCACGATCAAACCAAAGATAAAGGAAAGGGAAAAATTCCTGCACAAAAGGACATCAAGAAAGAAAACAAGTGCTATTTTTGCAAGAAGAAAGGGCACATGAAGAAGAATTGTCCTAAGTACATAAAGTGGCTTGAAAAGAAAGGTACTCAATTTTCATTTGTTTGTTATGAATCCAATATGGTTGATGTTAATCATAACACGTGGTGGATTGATTCTGGTTCTACAATCCATGTTACCAATTCCTTGCAGGGATTGCAAAACCTACGGAAACCAGTGGGAAGTGAGCAAAGCATCTTCTCTGGAAATAAGATGCCCTCATATGTGGAAACAATTGGAACGTGCAAACTTGTTTTAAGTAATGGTTTTATTTTGCATTTGGAAAAGACATTTTATATTCCTAGTTTTACTAGGAATTTGATTTCTGTTTCTAGACTTGTATTAGTTGGTTATTGCTTTACTTTTTCAAACTCTAATTTTAATTTATCTTTTAAATCAAATGTAGTTGGATGTGGTATTTTATCTGATGGTCTTTTTCGTCTTAATTTGCAAAATGATTTTAAAAATATGGCTTTGCACGTTCAAAATACTGTTGGTATTAAAAGATGTGTTGTAAATGAAGAATCCTCTATGTTGTGGCACCGGAGATTGGGACATATCTCCATTCAAAGAATCAAAAGATTAGTAAATGATGGAGTACTTAGTACTTTAGATTTTGCTGATTTTGAGACTTGTATAGATTGCATTAAAGGTAAGCAAACTAACAAGTCCAAAAAGGGTGCAAAGAGGAGTACGGACCTATTGGAAATAATACATACAGATATTTGTTGTCCAGACATGGACGCAAATAGTCCAAAATACTTTATCACCTTTATTGACGATTTTTCACGATATATGTATCTCTACTTACTTCATTCAAAAAATGAAGCCTTGGATGCCTTTAAAGTTTTTAAGGCTGAAGTAGAAAATCAATGTGGAAAACAAATTAAGATCGTGAGATCTGATAGAGGTGGAGAGTATTATGGTAGATATAGAGAATGGACAAGCACCAGGTCCATTTGCAAAGTTTCTTCAAGAACATGGGATTGTTGCTCAGCACACAATGCCTGGTGCTGCCGACCAAAATGGTGTGGCAGAAAGAAGAAACCGAACTTTGATGGACATGGTAAGAAGCATGCGGAGTAAGGTGAAACTCCCTCAATTCTTGTGGACTGAAGCTCTAAAAACGGCTGCGTATATATTGAACCGAGTTCCAACCAAGGCTGTCCCAAAGATACCTTTTGAGTTATTCAATGGTTGGAAACCGAGTTTGAGGCATATACGCGTTTGGGGTTGTCCGTCTGAAGTAAGAGTTTACAACCCACAAGAAAAGAAACTAGACCCAAGGACCATTAATGGGTATTTCATTGGATATGCTCAAAGGTCTAAAGGGTATAGATTTTACTGTCCATCTCACACTACTAGGATTGTGGAATCAAGAAATGCAAAATTTCTTGAGAATGACTTAATCAGTGGGAGAGATCATTTTCAGGGCATTGTCTCTGAAAGAGTTCATCATGACCCTCAACCCTCTGGTTCAAGTAATAGATTGTTTGTCATTCATACCCCTCAAGTTCAAATGGGTATTAGACAACCAACTATCGTAATTCCACAAGCTGCCGATTTAGATCACGTAGATCAAGCTATAAATGAGGAACAACAAGAAAATGTTACACGACCGGTTGAACAACCGATTGAACAACAAATTCCTCAAAAGAATAATGATATAGCATTAAGAAGATCTATTAGAGTAAGAAGGCCAGCAATTCCTAGTGACTATGTTGTATATCTACAAGAGTATGATTATAATATTGGAGCCGAAAATGATCCTGAAACATTTTCACAAGCTATGAGTTCTGCGAAATTAGACTTATGGTACATTGCCATGAAAGAAGAAATGGACTCTATGGCATCTAAAAAAGTTTAGGATCTCGTCGAGTTACCTAATGGTGTAAAATCCGTTGGTTGTAAGTGGGTCTTTAAAACAAAGAAGGACTCGAAAGGTAACATCAAGAGATACAAAGCTAGACTTGTTGCCAAAAGGTTCACTCAAAGGGAAGGAATCGACTACATAGAAACATTTTCTCCTGTATCCAAGAAAGATTCTCTTCGAATAATTATGGCATTAGTAGTTCATTTTGACCTAGAGCTACATTAAATGGATGTGAAAACGACATTCCTTAATGGTTCTCTAGAGGAAGAGGTTTACATGAAACAACCAGAAGGATTCTTCTCTAGAGATGGAGAGCATTTAGTCTGCAAGCTCAATAAATCCATATATGGATTAAAACAAGCCTCCCGCCAGTGGTATTTGAAATTCCATGAAGTCATTACTTCATTTGGTTTTGAAGAGAATGTCATGGATCAATGTATATACCAGAAGGTCAGTGGGAGTAAGATTTGTTTTCTTGTATTATATGTGGATGACATTTTACTTGCAACTAATGACAATGGTTTGCTAGATGAGGTGAAACAATTTCTCTCAAAGAATTTTGATATGAAAGATATGGGTGAGGCATCTTATGTCATTGGTATTAAGATTCATAGAGAAAGATCTTGAGGCATTTTAGGTTTGTCTCAAGAGACCTATATCAACAAAATTTTAGAGAGATTTCGAATGAAAGATTGTTCACCAAGTGTAGCTCCAATTGTAAAGGGTGACAAGTTCAGTTTGGACCAATGCCCTAAGAATGATCTTGAACGGGAACAAATGAAAAACATTCCATATGCTTCTGTTGTTGGAAGCCTTATGTATGCTCAGGTTTGTACCATATCTGACATTGCATATGTTGTTGGAGTGTTAGGAAGATATCAGAGTAACCCAGGTATTGACCATTGGAGAGCTGCAAAGAAGGTGTTGAGATACCTTCAAGGGACAAAAGATTACATGCTTATGTATAGACGAGCCAATAATTTGGAAGTGATTGGCTACTCCGATGCAGACTTTGCTGGTTGTGTTGATTCACGCAAATCAACATCTGGCTACATCTTTATGCTTGCTGATGGAGCTATATCTTGGAGAAGTACTAAGCAGACCTTGACTGCTACTTCTACCATGGAAGCAGAGTTCATGTCTTGTTTTGAAGCTACTTGTCATGGTGTATGGTTGAAGAGTTTCATATCTGGGCCTAGAGTTGTAGATTCTATTTCTAGGCCATTGAGAATGTACTGTGATAATTCAGCTGCGGTGTTTATGGCTAAGAACAACAAAAGTGGTAGTCGAAGTAAACATATCGACATCAAGTACTTAGCCATAAGAGAACGTGTTAAGGAAAAGAAAGTGGTCATTGAGCACGTTAGCACTGAATTAATGGTTGTTGATCCTTTAACTAAAGGCATACCACCAAAGAATTTTAAGGATCATGTAATACGGATGGGACTTGGTTCCGAAATGTAAATTTAAGTATTTCTTGTTGCCACTGAAACTCTTATTTAGTTGATATTTTTCATTTTCATTTTTGTGCACATATTTTTTCTTGAAAAATATCATTATTGTTCGGACCTAGAATAAACATAAGGTTTATTCATTAAGATATATAGTGGTTTTAGGAATCAGAATGCATTGTAATACATGGAAGATAATACTCGTTTTAGAGGACCTATCACCATGATTCATGTGTTTTGTTTTCTATGGAGGTGGATGTAATAACATATGGACCAAGTGGGAGAATGTTAGTTAATTTTATCTCTCTTGAAGTTCAAAAATTGGTCCACATGTTCAATTCCTAATGTTGTGGAAATAACTTCCATCTCAACTGCATCCTTAACTGCTAGTAACTTCTATGATGGTTGGAAGCTACAAACGGAAATCGTAACTGGTTTTGGGGTCCTTAAGTTTGCCTTCTCTGATTTTCGTTTTGACTCCTCTAAATACACCATCAATACAGTGAAGGGAAAGCTTAGAAGATTCCTAAGACCTAAGAATTCCAAGTGGAAATCAGTGTAGAAATCGGAATACAAACGAAGTTGAACATCAATGGCTGGAGGTATAAGTATTGGCTTAATTTTGGTCTCGATCCTCCTCATTAATTCCGCATTTGGATCGAATTTACTCTAACACTAAAAATATTTATTTTAATTATCTTGAACATTCAATTTATACCATAAATTTTAACTTTTACAACTTCATCCCTCTATCTCACTTAACGGATGAGACTTTAATGACATACATTTCAAGGATTATTGGTGTACAAAAACAACCCATTTTGGTCATTGGCGTGAATTTGCGTTGTAAAGGGACTAAATTCAGAATTTTTTATTGTACAAGGACAACTAGTGCCCTTAACCCTTTAATTTTTTCCAAA
Organism: Platycodon grandiflorus; assembly: GCA_016624345.1. NCBI lineage: Eukaryota > Viridiplantae > Streptophyta > Magnoliopsida > Asterales > Campanulaceae > Platycodon > Platycodon grandiflorus. The sequence goes on along the minus strand of CM028363.1, from coordinate 3,779,822 downwards.
GTCTACAAGTTCGGGAATCAAATTCGTGGTGGGCTTGGCATTGAGATTTTAAGGTTAAATTATAAAATTTTATTTTACAACAACCGAAGAAAAGTAATTAGAGAAAAAAGTTGGTGGAACCAAAAAATAAATCCCTTAAATATTGTACGAAGAACAAACCCTATGGGTGAGTTTGACATGAGAGTTTTTAGGTTGGTTTTTAGGTTTTTATTTTGTAATGATTGAAGAAAAAATTAAGAAATAGATAAAAAAAAAAACCTAGTGGAGTCAAAGAGATAGAAAATAAAAAATCAAAGTTCTAAAACCTTCCACGGAGGACAGTAAGCTTTGAAGAAAAAGCTTTCACTAGAAATGACAACGTGTCGAATTTGGGTTGGATTTATCATTCTCTAAACCCGCTCCTCTCCCATATCTTCATAACTCCTATCTTGTTCATACCTGTAAAATTAAAAAGATAATTTGCGGGCCGGTCTCCTTTATGAAATTTTCAACCGCTGCAGTGCCTCATTTTATTTTCAACAGCATAAATCTACTTTAAGTGATAAATTGATCAATTTTTTCAAAACTGCCCCTTGACAATCTAAATAACATTTAAAGCATTATTTTCCTTTATTTTTTATACAACTTCATCTTTCGCTCTCTCTCTCTCTCTCTCTCTCTTTCTCTCTCTCATTTTCTTTCCAAGCCCAGTTCATAATAAAAAGACAATATCAATATAATTTTCAAATTTATTTTAATTATTTATGTCTTTGTTTTATCAATATTTTTCACAATCGCTGAATGTTGGCACAACGAAACGTGTAAAAATTCAAAAGAAAGTGGCAACCTTTTTATAAGTGTCTTAGAGAGTTCATTTAATCTTAATTCCCTAATATTCACAACATATTGTGCATCAGAAATAAAAGTTGTTCATCGTGATGTAAGAAAATAGTACTTTTTTAGTATAATTTTGTGCATCGTGATGCACACTTTTGATGCATTGTAAGTGTAATGTTGTGCATCGCGATACACAAAAATAGTACTTTTTTGTACAATTTTGTGCATCGCGATGCACACTTTAATGCATTGCAAGTGTATTGTTGTGCATTAGTATAATTTTGTGCATCGCGATGCAAGTGTAATGTTGTGCATCACAATACACAAAAACAGTACTATTTTGTGCATCGTGATACACTTTTGATGCATCGCAATTGTAATGTATAGCGTGAATCAAGTGTAATGCACAAAATTTTTTTTGGCATCACGATGCATCAATTCTGTGCATCGCGATGCATCAATTTGTGCATCGCGATGCATAGCGTGTCTGTTCTGTGTTTTTTAAGGGCATAGACAACATTTCGCAACAACAGTGTCATTTTTCGGTTTGAAACAATTATAGTGGACTAGAGCGGTTGAAAATTGGGTGAATTACAGGTCGGTCCATTTTTAAACATTTGTAATCGCTCCAGTCCACTCATTTTTTTTTAAAACAGGAAAAAGGTATTTTTGGACTAAAAAGACGATTATGCCATTAATGAAAGAAAAACACGCGCGCATCAGTAACCAAGGCATCGCGATACACCGCTTTTTGCATCTCGAATCCAATTTCATGGGGACAAAACAAAAATTTGAGGCTGCCGCACCTTGCTAAGGCGAGCAACCTTGCCTTGCCGCACCTCGCTAGGGCGAACTGGGTAAAAAATGAAACATTTTGATTGTCGCGCCTCGCTACGCCGAGCTGCCGCATCGCTAAGGCGAGTAGCGGGGACAAAAAGCGATGCTCTACTTTGTGCATCGCGATGCTCCACTTTGTGCATCTCGATGCTCCATTTGAATTCCAACTGCTAGAGGAGACTTGATTTTCGTTTACCAGGTCGATCCTCATTACGTTACCCAACATACTGCGATTGACGAACAATTATGATTTAACACAATAACAAATATATATATATATATAAATATATATATATATATATTAGATTTTAATTTAAATAAATTTAAAATTATATAACAAAATTTACATACAAACATAGTATTGACTCACACAGTTCAAGTAATCGGCTCGTCCTCTGAGTTTTTATTCACCTAGTTTTGAGCCGGGTAGTAGGAATTCGAATTCAATTATGAATTATGATCTCCAGAGTAGTTTTCACATGGTTGCAGATATTGTTTACAATGAAATATTTTGTGCTAACGTTGATTCTACAATACAAGCTACAGAATTGAGTTGGATTTCAGGTTTCAATTCATAATTTGTTAATTGCTGGCCGATTTTCACAATGGACCTACCGGAGTATTGGGAAACATCAAGTTATGGAAGAATAGTTATGAAAAAAACGAGGATATTTTAGGAACAATTTTATGAAAGTGCCTTTTTCAGGTTACAAAAAATAAGGGTGAACTTTAGGGGTTAAAATGTTTTAAAAGTGGACCGGCTAGCAATTTCCCGTAAAATCATCACATGGGTCTTGGGCTTTGTTGAGCCCATGTAATAGTTTAGTCTTGTGCTACACACAAAGTGGCACAAGTGATTTGAGCTCCCCATTTAAGACCAAAAGGATCTACAAATTGGCATTTCAAAGTTGTTTTTGGAAAAAAACACGAAGGCCTCTCAATTAAAGAGTTAATTGAATTTTACGATTCATTGTTACTACGTTTTTGGCATTTTACCATCACATGTTCTAATTTTAGTAATTTAGGATTCGATATTTCAATTTCGTCTTAATTAAAGGATCTAGTGTTCTTTCTATTATATTTTTTGCGCTAAATGGTCATGTCCCGATCACGTGCCAATTTTTTTGGGAATTTCTGGATTGCAAAATCATGAGACTATAGGGGATATAATGTAGATGTTTTTTTTATTTGAGGGGCTCCAGCTCGTGCATCATCTGTTGCTCTGTCCAATCGAGAACGGAGGCCAAAGAAGAAAAATCGAACTTAGAAAAAAACAGCTTGTAACACGGTGTTGACACAAATGGCACACTGCTTCGATTCTTGTATGATGCGGACAACCAAGCACTGGCATTTTTGGAACGTTCGAATCGTGACGTGCAGAAAAGGGTGTAACTTTTGACTCCTGATGAACTACGAGACCCACCGCATATAAAATCGAAGATCTTTTCAATTCCTACTAGTTTTATAAACTTTACTCGTGAAACGAGTGTTTTTATGGACAAAAAACTTCATTTCACTACTGTTACGAGGGTTGAAAGTTTTTAGGAAACTTTATGGTTTTTTTTTTCATAATTTTGGTTTATTTTTGCTTTTAGGGTTTAGGACCTTTAAATACATTTTTAGGGTTTGTTTTGAGCAGTTTTTGCCATTTTATGATTTGACTTCTTTTCTCCAATTTTCGGTATTCCATTGAATCAATGGAAATTGATGCCTAAATCGTGTTAGGTTTAGAGCTCAACAGAATTTAGAAGACCAATCGCTGGTAGTCGTATGCAATCTCAACAGTGTTGATAGTTATCGTTGCTTCCGCTACATCATTGTACCTTGTAGTATAACATTCTTTCGTCGCCATTCTTAAAAGGCAATGTATTTCGCTTGGGAGTTTTGGATAGGGGTGTTAATCTGAATCGCCAAAATGCGGTTTCAAATCAAACCAAACAGAATTGAGTGGTTTAGTTTGATCTCATGAATTATGTGGTTTAGTTTGGCTTAGATTTTTGCCAAACCGAGCAATTCAATTTGTTTGTTGTTTTGCCTCATGAACTGTGCTTTGAACCACCAAATTGAACTTTTGAATTAAAGCTTATCACATTTCATTAATGTTGGTCCTTGCATGATTTACTTAAACCCATTCTATTTAGATGCATGCCTTAAGTTTTATAATTGCATAAATATCATAAGTCAGTCTCTAATATGCTTTTTATAATATCTTACTCCATTGACTGATTCACTTCCAAAAGCTTTCTTTTATAATTGCTTAAAACGTATATTATTGAAAGGTAATTAATTAAGGCATAAATCTTCCAATTGATGATATATTCATTTCAAGCGCCTAATGATGATATATTCATTTCAAGTGCCTATTTCCTATGAAAAGGTTAAGTACACATGTAAAAGCAAATCATACTTAATCCGGGCGCACGTGTGGTGACTGAGAGAGTTGAAGAATTTCAATGTCAATACGTACAATTTTATTAAAAGAAAAGAACTGCATAGTCTATTATGATCTACGAACCACCATATATAAAATAGGAAAAAAATTGAAATAAGAATGCACTAATAATAATTGGACATCCCATGGACAACTACTTGAAAAGATCTTGGACTCTCGTACAAAATCAGAAATGGAATGCCAATCTAGGCTATCCTTATTAATGACTGCCTAATCTATTAACTCAACTGTTTTGGTGCCTGCATAGCTTTTACTAGAAGGTTTAATTTTTCTTAACCAGCAATCTATTTATATATGAGTAGTGATACAAGGACGAAAACACTTTTCCTAGAATGTCCTTTGACTCACATTTGGAATGTACATTCAGCACAGAAAATGGCCCACTGCATGTATTCTCTAATTAGCTAGTTTTGAGGGCTGCATCCTACACACTATAGTTGATGTTTAACACATGCATTCCTCAAGAAAGTCTCATCTTCTTCCCTCAGTTGATTCCATCATTTCAAAAGAATGAAGAACAAGAACATTGTAAGCCTAATGGCCAGAAACCAAGTAATTAGGCAAAAAAAATTGTACTCAAAATTTGGGATCTACCTCGATGAAGCTTTGCTTGCCACACATATAATTCCCTCTCCTTCCCTCTCTCTGTCTCTCTCCACCTAAGATATTACCTCGTCACAGTAACAATAATCCCAACCTTTAGCCATCATCATTTTTCACAGTTTCCTTTAAAACTCCTTCCACATCAGCATGTAGGCGATGGGAACTAGCCGGAGTTAGTGCGACAATAACGATTATTGTGGATTAAGGTTAATATTTGTTCAATCTGGGATTTAATTTGTTTCCAGTATTTTGCTAAATATCTAGGTAGCAGATCAACATTGAATTCAAATTCTGAACAGTTGCATGAATATAAAGAGGGATGTATCTCAATATAACAAGGGCAATATGATGCTAATTCATTAGCAGAGAAAGGGAGAGGAGGTCAGAGGCCTGACGCATTGTATATCCGACATGGCAAAACTACTTGCCCTCCACCTGTGTTAAGATTCAATTCTCGGAGGAGTTTGTCATTATGTCAATCATTTTCCTTTATATACAAACACTATTGGAATGCAAGAAACTGGAAATATATTATAGTATAACTGAGGAAAAGGAACTTACAAATTCTCTTGTTTAAGCTTTTCGGCAATGGACACAGCTTTACGTTATGACCATCCATTTCGTTGTGTATATCCTTCTGCTTGCTGAATTATATGGGCAAGGGACACCTTACTTTTAACCAGACTTTGACTCTGATTTTGTTCCCCTAATATTTTTTGTTTAGGAGCAGTTTCTCCAATCTGAACACCTTCCAAGTCTCTTCTGTTAAGCTCTGTGTTGTCCTTTTTAGGTCCTAGAGAAGCTTGTTAGGTCTCAAGGTGCTCAATATAGGCTAGAAGGGGGGGGGTTGAATAACCTATGTCCTATTTTTGAAAATGATTCAAAGACCTACTTCACTTGATTTATAAAGAATTTTGCAGCGAAATATTGGTGAAGTATAGGACAAGTTGAAGATGGCTGATCTTGATAGGACAAGATCAGCAGTTCTCAAAATGTTGAAATTCTGGAAATCAATAAACAATAGCAATTCACAAGCACATAGAAATAGACAAGAATTTTAATATGGTTCACACTTGTAAATAAGTGCTACGTCCACAACCAAAGTGGTCAACTTTGGATTTGAAAAATGTGTACTAAGTTTTCCACTAAAATCTTTACAAGATATATCTCTAATGGATTATGTACAAAAATTAGTTGACCAAGTGTTTGCGGGAGAATTAATATCTATGAAGATATAATTCTCGTGAGCTATGAATGCTAAGGGGTTGCAATCAATGAAGAGCTGCATATACTAATCGTCTCAGGTTGGAGCTCTTCAAAGAATGTTTTACAGATAGGACGTTTAAGCTTTTAATGCACTAGCTTGAAGAAGATGAAGATTTCAGAGTTGTAGCTTCATGTAGTGTTATTGTAGTAAATGCTTCACTGGATTCTTCTTTATATACTCAGAGGAAGCCTTGTAGCCGTTAGAGATCTTCATCTGTTGGACAATTTGAATTTAAGAGCATTAAATGCTCTAATTTTGCTGTTGAGATCTGATAGGTGGTTCTGCAGAATTCAGACTGAGTTCTGTCACTTTGCCAAAAATAGGTAGACTGTGGTTGCAGGCAGAATGTCCTTTTCTGAGATGAATGCCTAAAATGGAAAGGATCATTGAATGCGTTTTGCAGGTTATCGTTGTGTCACAGTCAATGAAAGACTTTGCTGATGTCTGAAGGCATGTCCCAGGCAATTCTAGATCGGACGTTCTTAGGGTCTTCAACTTGGCTGATGAAGCTTGGCTGAAACAAACTTGTCTGATAACTTGATGGACTCTGCTGATGCAAACTTTGGCTGATGACTAGAAGACGGCTGATATGAACACGACTGATATACTACAGGCTATCTTCTGAAGGCTAGTCTAATTACAATAAGCAACCCTAAGCTATTCTAGCTATGTCTAAGTACAAGTTGCCACTCTAACAGACACGCAGGCCCATTAGTCACCTTGGCTTAGACTTAGGTTATGGATACAAGCAAATCTATCTAAATTACAACATTCTCCTCCTATTTGCTTGAGTCCATGACCTTATGAATACAATTGAAGCTGACCATGTCCGATTCTAGTAATAACGTGCTACAGAAGTAATATATTAAATGAGCATGTCCTAGATGGACTTACAGAAGGGTCAGTGTATTCAAGATTACAAAATGTTTACAAATAATGAATTATGGCATAAGAACACTTGTAGGAAGACTGTATTTAAAGACATATAGATAAAGTACTATATAGGATATGTCTTTAAACCAGTGGTTTAAATTTCATGCACACACAGAATAATTAATCAGTTATAAAGCATAAAATTTAAAAAGATAGGCATTGTTTATTAAACAAGGAGTTTAATACAATGTTTTGTCAAGGAGTTCACAAAATCTGAGACCAAGAAAGGTATACCAGCTAAGTTAAGTTGAAGCTTGTCCTTCCTGTCTTGAGCTAGCAACTGCTTTGAGTCTAGCTATTTCAGCTTTGGCTTCTTCTAGCTCATCCTTGACATTGTCCAGTTCGGAGGAAAGATTTTTGTTCTTCAGCCTTAGTAAGGCATTCCTCTCGTGTAGCTCGGTCAGCTGATTGTTGTAGAGTCTGCTCATCTCCTCCTTCATGGACGCAAGCGACTAGTCCATGTTGGATAGGCGAAGCACATTGTTCTTCAGCTCCTTGTGAAAAAGGTAGTAGTGCTTGTTTGTAAGCCTCCAAGTGGTACGAACAGACGTGTGGACAGAGCGATTTGTATTACGCTGAGCTTGAAGTACACATTTGTAACCAGTGTCGATAAGCTCGATCATAGATAGCATTCCTTGTGAAAGAGCCTCCCAATTTTCTTTGAAGAGGGCGTTGGAGGCAGAGGAAGAGGCTGAGAGTCTGTTGAGCAAAATGTCTTGTGAGGCAGCAATGGCCTGTTGGCATGCGGCAGCTGCAGCCTTGGCACCTCGGGCAATGCCGATGACTTGTGTCATATAATCGGCAGTGACCGTAGTTGTATGAGATTGGGCAGCGGCCAGATGCTGCAAGGATTTGTTGAGATCAGTCGATATAATGCCAAAATTTTTCAAAAAATCCTCAACAGAGGAGGGACTGAAGGATGCAGGTTGATGAGGCTGGCTGATAGGAGAAGTAGGTTAATTGGAGAGGATTTGGGGTTGGCTGGTAGAGGTCTGAGGTTGGCTGGTGGAAGTTTGAGGTTGGCTGGTGGAGGTATAAGGTTGGCTGGTGGAGGTTTGAGGTTGGCTGGTATAGGATTGGAAAGATGAAGTTCCAGGTAGGCTGGGCCATATGCGAGGAATAGGAAATAGCTTTTCGATATAGGCGTCATAGGAAAGGGGGTGAATGAAAACGGGGAGAGAGAAAGAAATGGGTGTATGAGGAGAACGGAAGAGGACAGGAAAAAGAAGGTTAAAGCCAATGTAGGTGGTGACTACGTCAAAGAAGTCGCAGACCACAGGCTTTGTGAAGACAGAAGGATGGGTGATAAGGGTAAAGACAGGGGGTCGTGGAAGAGAAAGGAATGGGGATATGTCTGATTTAGTTGGAGGAGGCATTCCTAGGTCCCTGTGGATAGCAGTCCACTGTTTGAAGATCATTAGATCTTGAACAGTAGAGTTGTGAGAGAAGAACTGATGGGACCAGGAGGGTGGTAGAGGATCATAGAAGGCTCCCCACTGGATAAGAATTTCCCCAGCAGACATAGGCTGGCAGGGGATGCGTTTAGGATAGTCCAGTGTGGAAAGGAAAGGGTCAGTGTCGGCAGGGTTTGGCTTGGGTCGGCTGTCCTTGAAGAACAACAGTTCTTGCACATCTGGGTGAAGATGGCTGTAGGGGTTGATTTTGGTTCATTTGGGAGTAGAGGAATCGGAGGGAGAAGTGAGAGGACGTTTAGAACGTTTGATTAATTCAGATGCAGGTGAGAGGGAGACATCTGAGTCTGAGGGTATTGACATGGGAGGATTAGTTGTAGCAGGATGAGGAGGTGAAGATACAGGAGAGTGGATAGAAGGTTCAGGTAGAGTTGGGGAAGATGGAGGTGAAGATGGTTGATCGGCAGAGGGCACAAACTTGACCTTTTTGGCACTTTTCTTCAGTCGTTTGCCATGCCTTGAACTTGTTGGAGTTGAAGAGGTAGGAGCAAGTTATGCAGTGTCTGATGTGGGAATGGCTGGTGTGGGAATGGCTTGTGTGGGAGGAGTTGTAGATGAGATCTTGGGAAGGCCAAAGGATTCGTCGGTTGGAAGAAGAGTCTGTTTGGTTTTGGGCTTGTCTGTTTTTGAGGTAGATTTTGGAGGAAGAGTGGATGACTGAGAGGGTTTTTCAAGATCGGTTGGTTGAAAAGTGGTGGTGTCCTTTTCAGCAGCCTGTTTAGATCTGGCTGGCTTCTTGGATTGTTTGGGTTTTGGTGTTGGGAGAGATGATTGTTTTTGTTTCTTGGGAGAGGGTTCATCAGGCTCATACGGGTTGTGATCAAGTCGGCTGAGGTCAAAATCCTTAGGTAGCTCAGCACCAAGGGGCTTAGGCTCCTCCTGAACAGGAAGCCCTGCTAAAGAGTAGGTCACCTTCCTCTTACCCTTCTTATCTTGGGTAGAGGGACCAGCAGTTGCGGTAGTAGTAGCTCGCTTGGCGATATCTTCTCGATACCTGGTGATGTTGTTAACTGTGAAGACATAGGTGTTAGTCACCTTAATCAGATCATCACCAAACATCTGTTGCTCTATCTCCTTAAATCCCCTCAGGAGAACATTAATAACTCTAACAAAAGGACTCTTCATGCTGGGGTTGCCTTGAACTTCGGCCACACTTTGAAATAGCATTGAGAAGACGATCTTGGCCCAATTCAATTGTTTGCGAAGGACCACAGCCTTTGTCCACATGAGCTGCTGGGATGTGAAAATGTCCCTGGATCCATTCTTGAAGAGGATACTTTTGTCAAGAAGATGGCTGATGTGGTAAGCACCCTCAGGGAATAAGTTCCTAAACATCTCAGAGAAACGCTCTGGTTGAGCTGATCCCCTCATCATTTCCCAGGCTTGGGCAGATTCTTCATCAGTCACCTCTAGCTTTCCTTCCATAAGCAGTCCTAGGATATTGCCTATATCCTTGTAGGTCAACTTGATCAGATTCCCTCGGATGTAGCCCTTGAGGTAGCTCATGTTCACCTTATCATTACTTGAAGTAGGAGCAGGAGGAAGGGTCATTCTTGTGTAGAATTCTTAAGCTATAGCATTGCTATAGTGAGTATCATTGAGCTGAAAGAAGGGAAGAAGACCACACTCCTCTAAATCTTTAATAAGGGCTTCTCCAGATGAGTATCCTCGAACTGAGTCGGTGTCAATGGTCATCCCAGGGTGATAGCTGGACCTTGGAAGAGTTTTAACAGGAATCTTAGCAGCTTCAGCAGCCCTGGATGTTTTGGCTGGTTGCATATCAGCAGAGGAGAACGTACCAGCTGTCTTTGAAGATTGTGTCTTGGCCTACACACAATCGACAGAGTTAAGGATAGCTGATATAATAGATATGGCAGTTCTTTAGAGAAACATACACTGTTCAGATTAAAACCCAAAATATACTACTAAACAAAGATTTGTGAATAGCACAGTTTATCTCCTTGGTTTTGAACAAGAACAGATTCTATCATTTTTCACCAAATAGAGTAGTATGAAGTGAAAACATTTCAGTATAGATAACTTTAAACACATTCAAAACTAGTGAGATAAGTTTTAAGCATCATAATCAAGAGCTCGAAATTCATCAATGGTGGAAGACCCAAAACAGTTCATATTAGATCAAGAGACAACGAAACTGAAACTAAATGAATCTTAAGAAGGTAGGGTTACTCACCATTGAAGATTATAAGAAGAAAACTTGATGATTTTGAAGATTTTAGAAGCTTTTAGGAAGGGTCGATTTCTGAGTTTTTGAAATGCAGAGAGGCGGTTTTTGCGAAAGATGAACAGTCAATTTGTGAAAATGCTTTTTATACATCTGACAGGTTCAATAAATAGCATTTAATAGATTTTGAAATCCGCATTTAATGCCTTGATAGGTGACTGTTCATATAACATTTATTTTTGACTAATTTTATTGAGGACTACCGATAAGGGGAGAGAAGTACTTACTCAAGGTTGTCCTATAATATCGGCAGAGTTACACTTAGCTGATTAGATGAGCAGTTCTATAAATGGTTAAAGTGTAATAACTTTAAAGCAGTGTTTAAAAGATTAAGGATTGAGATCAAGCATACCAAGCTCTCCTCTTAGATAGGCAAACCTGGTTGAGTCAAGGGGTTTGGTGAAGATATCATCTAACTGATGATCAGTAGACACATATTGCATGCTGATGTTACCTTTTTCAACATGGTCTTTTAAGAAATGATATCTCACATCAATGTGCTTTGTCTTGGAGTGCATAACAGGATTTTGAGAGACTGAGATGGGTGATGTATTATCACACATTATAGGGCAATCAGCAGTCTTGATCTCATAGTCTACCAGTTACTGTTTAATCCGCAGCAATTGTGAGCAGCAGCTACCAGTAGCTATATATTCTGCTTCAGTTGTTGAGGTTGAAACAGATGTTTGCTTTTTGCTGGCCCAGGAGATAAGTCTATTCCCTAGGAATTGACATGTCCCACTTGTGCTTTTCCTGTCAACCTTACAAGCAGCAAAATCAGCATCAGAATAGCCTATAAGATTAAAAGATGAGTCCCTTGGATACCAAATACCCAAGTTAGATGTATCAATTAGATATCTGATGATTCTTTTGACAGCCTGTAAGTGAGACTCCTTTGGATCTGCTTGAAATCTAGCACAAACACAAACAACAAACATAATGTTAGGCCTACTAGCAGTTAAGTATAAAAGTGAGCCAATCATGCCTCTATAGAGAGTCATGTCCACTTTTTTGCCCTTTTCATCTTTGTCAAGATGGCAGTTGGTGGCCATGGGTGTACTGAAGCTGTTTGCATTTTCAAGCCCAAATTTCTTGATAACATCCTTTGCATATTTGGCTTGATTGATGAAGATACCGGTTGAGCTTTGTTGAATTTGAAGTCCTAGGAAAAAATTGAGTTCTCCCATCATGCTCATTTCCAATTTACTCTGCATAAGCTTTTCAAATATTTTGCAAAGATTTTTATTAGTAGATCCAAATATAATATCATCAACATAAATTTGAACAAGTAAAGAATGACCTTTATGTTTCATAATAAAAAGAGTAGTATCAATTTGACCTCTCACAAAGCCTTGAGATATCAAGAACTTTGAAAGGGTCTCATACCAGGCCCTTGGAGCTTGCTTTAGTCCATACAGTGCTTTCCTTAATTTGTATACATCTTCTCTTCTTGAATTATCCATGAATCCAGGTGGCTGTTCCACATAGACTTCTTCTTGCAGTTCACCATTGAGAAAGGCACTCTTCACATCCATTTGATATACTTTGAAGTCTTTGAAGGATACATAAGCCAAGAATAATCTGATGGCTTCTAGTCTTGCATTAGGAGCGAATGTCTCATCATAGTCAATTCCCTCCTCCTGTCTGTATCCTTGAGCTACAAGTCTTGCCTTATTCCTGGTGATATTTCCATTTTCATCCATTTTGTTTCTGAAGACCCACTTTGTTCCAATCACTGCTTGTCCTTTGGGTCTAGGAACAAGTGACCAAACTTGACATCTATCAAATTGGTTTAATTCTTCTTGCATAGCTTCCACCCAGCTTGGATCTTCCAGAGCTTCATCTATCTTCTTGGGTTCAATATGTGAGACAAATGCTGTAGAATACATGCATTCATTTCTTGAAGCTTGTCGAGTTTGAACACCAGCATTAAGATCACCAATGATTTGAGTGATAGGATGATCTTTAACTTCTCGAACATCAGCAGGTTGAACTTGTCTATCGACAGAGTTGAGTTCTTGAGAAGTGGAATTGTCTGAGGCTTGGTTTTTTAGAGGATATGTTAATTCCAATGTAGGTTGTAATACTTCTGGTGTGGAAGGAAAGGTGGATTCTGGACTTTCTGAATTTTTATTTGCTGGTCCATTATCACTTCTTGAAGGTTCTATCAAGTTAATCCTTGGAGGAACTTGTGAAGATATAGGTTCAGCAGAGTTGGAGCTTGACTGTTCTGTACCTGTCTCATACTCATCAGAATCATTAGACACCTTAGGAGCCATATGTGGCCCAATAAAATCAAATTCATCAAAAGAGACATGAACATGTTCAACAACTCTAAGATAGGTTTTATTATAAACTCTATAAGCTTTTGAAAATTTGGCATATCCCAGAAATATTCCTTCATCACTTTTAGATTCAAATTTACCTCTATGTTCTTTTCCATTGTAAAGAACATAGCATTTGCATCCAAATATTTTGAAGAAACCAATGTTGGGTGCCCTGCCCCTCCATATTTCATATGGAGTTTTGTTATGAAATTTGTTGATAATGGACCTGTTTAGAGTGAAGCAGGCAGTATTCACAGCTTCAGCCTAGAAGTACATAGGCAGTTTTGCTTCGGCAATCATGGTCTTCCCAGCTTCAATAAGAGTTCTGTTCTTTCTTTCAGCAACTCCATTTTGTTGAGGTGTACCAACTGCAGAGAAATTGTGACCAATTCCATGGTCATCACAATATTTGGCTACACCATTGTTCTTGAATTTTGTCCCATTGTTTGATCTGATATCAGCAATGTCATCCAGTTTCTGAGTTTGAAGTCTTCTGAAGAGTTCTGTTATGATGTCATATGCTTCATCTTTAGAAGACATCATCTCAACCAAGGTGAATCTTGAGTAGTCATCAACTACTACTAGTGTATATTTGCTGCCACCAAGGCTTGTAGTAGTAACTGGACCGAATAAATCTATGTGAAGGAGCTGTAGGGGTCTGGATGTTAATAAGCATGGCTTGCTTTTGAATGATGACTTGTGTAATTTGCCCAACTGACATGCTTTACAAAGCTTGTCAGGATCTGCCGATATTTTTGGCAGACCAACAACCAGGTTGTCCTTTGATAACTTCACTAAATATTTAAAGTTAAGATGGCTAAGTCTTTTGTGCCACAGCCAGCAGTTATCCTTTGATGTTTTTGCCATCAAACATAGGCTTGATTTTCTCCCTACTGCATTCAAATCAACCACATAGACATTTCCTTTTCTGAAACTAGTTAAGATCATTGAGCCGGTCTCACTATCCTTGATAAAGGAGTGCCTTGCGGTGAATTGACATATCAATCCCTTATCACAAAATTGTGATATACTTAGGAGATTGTGTTTCAATCCTTCTACTAGAGATACTTTGCTGATGGAAAGATTTCCTCTAATTATACTTCCATAGCCGATTGTCTTCCCTTTTGAGTTGTCACCAAAAATGGAGTTGCTTCGGCAATCATGGTCTTCCCAGCTTCAATAAGAGTTCTGTTCTTTCTTTCAGCAACTCCATTTTGTTGAGGTGTACCAACTGCAGAGAAATTGTGACCAATTCCATGGTCATCACAATATTTGGCTACACCATTGTTCTTGAATTTTGTCCCATTCTCTGATCTGATATCAGCAATGTCATCCAGTTTCTGAGTTTGAAGTCTTCTGAAGAGTTCTGTTATGATGTCATATGCTTCATCTTTAGAAGACATCATCTCAACCAAGGTGAATCTTGAGTAGTCATCAACTACTACTAGTGTATATTTGCTACCACCAAGGCTTGTAGTAGTAACTGGACCGAATAAATCCATGTGAAGGAGCTGTAGGGGTCTGGATGTTGAGAAGTATGGCTTGCTTTTGAATGATGACTTGTGTAATTTTCCCAACTGACATGCTTTACAAAGCTTGTCAGGATCTGCCGATATTTTTGGCAGACCAACAACCAGGTTGTCCTTTGATAACTTCACTAAATATTTAAAGTTAAGATGGCTAAGTCTTTTGTGCCACAGCCAGCAGTTATCCTTTGATGTTTTTGCCATCAAACATAGGCTTGATTTTCTCCCTACTGCATTCAAATCAACCACATAGACATTTCCTTTTCTGAAACCAGTTAAGATCGTTGAGCCGGTCTCACTATCCTTGATAAAGGAGTGCCTTGCGGTGAATTGACATATCAATCCCTTATCACAAAATTGTGATATACTTAGGAGATTGTGTTTCAATCCTTCTACTAGAGATACTTTGCTGATGGAAAGATTTCCTCTAATTATACTTCCATAGCCGATTGTCTTCCCTTTTGAGTTGTCACCAAAAATTACTGAGGGACCTTTAGCTTCAGCAATATTTGAGAGAAGATTTTGATCACCAGTCATGTACTTTGAGCAGCCACTATCTAGATACCATAAATCTTTCTCTTCTTCACTAACGGCCATAAAGCATTCCTGAAATATAATCATTTAAGAATATGGTCCCCGTTTATTTTTGGGTCCTTAAGGTTAGCAACCTTTTGGAATCCATACCTGTTTAACCTTTGGAGGTGTGAATCCTCTAGGTTTGGGTATGAATCTCAGAAGGCATTCATGAATTTCATGGCCATGGTCTTTACAGAAATAGCATTTATGAAAACCTTGAACATGTTTAATGATTTCTTTTGAAGTCTTCTTATTATCAGCAGTTTTGGAAATGACTGTTTTACTGATGACAAGCTTATTGGATTTAGGCTGATAATGCAATTTCTTAGTGATATTAGGTTTAACAAAGGTAGACCTTTTATCAAAAAAATTCACATTTTCAGGCAAAGTTCCTTTGAGCTTTTTATCAGCAGAGTTGGGGTCAGCAATCTTTCCTTTGACAAATTTAATAGGTTTAAGTTGAGAATTCTTTGACTTGTTACCAGTCATCACTGTTTTCTTAGGATGACTGATAGCAGGTCTTTGTTGCTCAGACTCCTTATTAGTAGTGTCATAGATGTTGACAGATTGCTTACCCTTAGACTTGTCTATTTTGTTTTTGGGATAAACAAATGGAACTTTGTTAAAACCAAGTCCTTGCTTTTCCTTTTTAAGAGATTGCTGATTATAGAAAACTTCTTCAGCCATTTCTTTAGCAGTTACTTCAGTTGTCTCATTTTCTTGAGAACTAGATGGACTTCCTACATTGAATTTTCTTTGGAAACCGATACATGTTTTGTCGTCAAGAGTTTTTTTGATTTGAAAGAATGGTATCAAAATTTCCTTTTGAATTATTCCAAGTATCGACAACTTTTTGAAGCTCATCTTTCTCAGAATTGATTTTCTTTATGTGTTCTAGTAGGAATTCCACTTTTTCAGTTAAAGCTTTGTTCTCTTTTTGGATCTTGATACTCTCAGCTTGTTGTCTATTGAGATCTTTGATTTCAGACATCAAGGTAGATTTCTCAGAGATAGCTAATTCATGCTTTTTGGCTAATTTCACATAGGTAGTTTTGAATTTAGAGAATTCTTCCAGCATGTCTTTGTTGGCTTTAATGAGTTCTCCCCTTGAGGGTTCATTGAGCTCATCATCATCACTATCATCCTGTTGAAATGGTAGTGACCTTACTGAGTCATGGGTTGATTCCCTGGCCATAAGACATATATTTTCTTCCTCAGCAAAGTCACAGGAATCATCCTCATCAGTATCTGTGTCACACCAAGTGGGCAAGTTTCTTTCATCCATGTCTTCAGCCACCATCCCTTTTTGTTTTTGAAATTTAGACTCGGGACGTTTTTTGTAAAATTCATATTTTGGCTTTGGACATTTTGAAGTAAAATGACCTGGCTTCCTACAGTTAAAACAGACAAGCTCATTCTCCTTTTGATAGTCAGCAGTTTTATAAGGAGCAGCAGTTTTTGGATGAGCAGCTGTTCTTTGAGGAATGTCAGTCTTGTGAGGGGACTGCCTATGGGATGACTTGTTAAACCTTTTGAAACGTTGATACTTCTTAACAAACATTGCAAAGGCTTCGTCTGAAAGAATATCATCACCATCACTGGATGTAGATGGGATTTCATCAGTGTAGAACAAGGAGGTTCAATGCATATGGTAAGGATAAATTTTTAAAACTCTTTTCCATTTCTTGAGCTTGTTGGATTTCAAGCTCATAGACTGAAAGACTTGCATAAAGATTTCTAAGAGACAATTTATTCAAGTCTTTTGATTCTTTCATGGCAATGATCTTTACATGCCACAGACTGTCTAGTGCATTAAGAAATCTCATGTTTATTCCCTTCTTTTCGTATTTCTTTCCTAAAGAATATCAAGAGTTTACTACCTCATAGAATCTGTCGTATGCACTTCGTAGGGTCTCTTTAGGATCATTCTTGAATGAATCGAACTTCTGGATGCAAGTATACAGCTTGTTGTTTTTGGTTTCACCATCACCTTCTAGGTATTCCAGTATAGCTTCCCACATTTCCTTAGCAGTTTCCAGATTAATGATCTGCTGGTATGTGCTGATATCAACACAGCTGGTGATGATGTTGATTGCTTTTCCATCCAGAGCATCATTCTTCCGATCTTCTTCATCCCATTCTTCTTCAGGCTTTGGGACTTCAGGATCAGCAGTTGGATCAAGTGCAGCTAGAGTATTTGGCTTCATAGGAATTCTTGGTCCATCAGTAACACATTTCCATAAACGTTTGTCAATAGAGTTCATGTGTCTTTTAACTTTGTCTTTCCAGATATCAAAGTGAACTTCATCCAGTATAGGACAATGATTCACATTTGAGGTTTCCAACATTTGATGAGCAGCCATTGGATCTTTAATCCCTCAAGAGTTTAATCTTGGAAAAACTTGTTTTCAAAGAGTTAAGCTCTGATACCAATTGTTAGGTCTCAAGGTGCTCAATATAGGCTAGAAGGGGGGGGGGTTGAATAGCCTATGTCCTATTTTTGAAAATGATTCAAAGACCTACTTCACTTGATTTATAAAGAATTTTGCAGCGGAATATTGGTGAAGTATAGGACAAGTTGAAGATGGCTGATCTTGATAGGACAAGATCAGCAGTTTTCAAAATGTTGAAATTCTGGAAATCAATAAACAATAGCAATTCACAAGCACATAGAAATAGACAAGAATTTTAATATGGTTCACACTTGTAAATAAGTGATACGTCCACAATCAAAGTGGTCAACTTTGGATTTGAAAAATGTGTACTAAGTTTTCCACTAAAATCTTTACAAGATATATCTCTAATGGATTGTGTACAAAAATTAGTTGACTAAGTGTTTGCGGGAGAATTAATATCTATGAAGATATAATTCTCGTGAGCTATGAATGCTAAGGGGTTGCAATCAATGAAGAGCTGTATAGACTAATCGTCTCAGGTTGGAGCTCTTCAAAGAATGTTTTACAGATAGGACGTTTAAGCTTTTAATGCACTAGCTTGAAGAAGATGAAGATTTCAAAGTTGTAGCTTCATGTAGTGTTATTGTAGTAAATGCTTCACTGGATTCTTCTTTATATACTCAGAGGAAGCCTTGTAGCCGTTAGAGATCTTCATCTGTTGGACAATTTGAATTTAAGAGCATTAAATGCTCTAATTTTGCTGTTGAGATCTGATAGGTGGTTCTGCAGAATTCAGACTGAGTTCTGTCACTTTGCCAAAAATAGGTAGACTGTGGTTGCAGGCAGAATGTCCTTTTCTGAGATAAATGCCTGAAATAGAAAGGATCATTGAATGCGTTTTGCAGGTTATCGTTGTGTCACAGTCAATGAAAGACTTTGCTGATGTCTGAAGGCATGTCCCAGGCAATTCTAGATCGGACGTTCTTAGGGTCTTCAACTTGGCTGATGAAGCTTGGCTGAAACAAACTTGTTCGATAACTTGATGGACTCTACTGATGCAAACTTTGGCTGATGACTAGAAGACGGCTGATATGAACACGGATGATATACTACAGGCTATCTTCTGAAGGCTAGGCTAATTACAATAAGCAACCCTAAGCTATTCTAGCTATGTCTAAGTACAAGTTGCCACTCTAACAGACACGCAGACCCATTAGTTACCTTGGCTTAGACTTAGGTTATGGATACAAGTAAATCTATCTAAATTACAACAAAGCTTCTATTTCAAAATTTTCACTTCTTCCAATTCTAGTGGAGACAAAATGCAGTAACTGGCCATGAGTCAGATGATCTCTATCTTGTTGAACCTTTCTGCTGATATCATAGTCTCCAGCCATTGTGGTTCTCTTACTGATAAATTGCCCAGTGTTCGGATAAATGTGCAATGAGCCTTCCTCATAAGCTGGTAACGTAGTGGTGTATCAGCCCCTGCTCTTACATCTTTCCTTGAACATCTCATTTCAATTGTCACAGGCTGTCCAAGAACGTACTCAAATGCATCTAAAATCTTCTTTTCATATTTCTCTACTTGCGACTTTGTCAGATGTGAACTGAACGTCAACTGAACAGTGGGAGCTGCAAAAGTCATCAATCAGTTGAAGTCATCATAGTATTTACACTGCCGACATTAATTTTTCAGGCTCTTGAATACCACTACGCACATATTAGTTCTTAAACAAAGATTCCCAGATCCCCCATCTTTCTGATGTATACTACTATCTTTCTTATCAAATATTCTATTGATAATTTTAGTTCAGTTTGATCCTTTTCCAAATGAATATAGATGGCATGAGTATGTCTGATTTTCAAAACTATAAAATATGCTGTTATAGTACTTTTATGCACTTTACAATGGTTATAATTCTATTAAATTAAATTAAAGTCAAAATATCAATCCAGAAAACTGCTTAACTTGACCAAAGAAAAATCAGACTTGTTTCTTTGAATAAGACTGCAGGAGTACATGTGCAGAAAATAGTATGCAAACCTCTCTAAGCAGAAAATTTCTCCAATTTCTTCTGTTTGTCATTTCATCAAACACATTGAGTGCACTTTTCAGTTTTCATTTTTCATGTTTAGTAAGTTAAAGGATGAAATTAATATACAAATCTCATGCATTATTCATTATTCTCAAACATTGGGAACAAAAAACTAAGCAGAGTTGCAAAACGACAGTATGTAATTCATGAAATTAGTGTAGCCCTAATCTTTTACTCTCAAATTTTTGCTACAAATAATAACAATCAATTATAATAGATTTTTTTACCTTTAGTGTAATCTGACTGGGGTAGGTCAAGAATACGTCTGGTGTACTCCCGAATGTTTTCGATAACCTATAAACAAACCTCCGTTCAAAAAAAAAAAAAATTAAGAAACCTAGATAAATTTGAAAGGAGAAGGAGGGAGGGACTTACGATGGAAACGATTTGGAACTTTTCTGGCAGAGGGGCGACAGTATTGATCGAGTGGTGAGTGGTGGAGTACCGGTGGTGACTTGTTGAGATACTAAGAGAGAGTGGGGTGAGTTGCGTTGAGAGACGGAGATAGTCTTACGGCGAAGAACAGAAGGAGGGAGGGCTTATGGTGGAGAATTGAAGGAGGGAGGGAGGGCTTATGGCGGAGAATTGAAGGAGGCAGTGATTACGGTGAAGAACTGAAGGAGGGAGGTCTTACGTTATGTTTGTGCAATAGCGTGAGGGCATGAGAAATTAGACCGCGCTGGGGAAATTATGTGGGGGGAATTTTTGCCGCCCTTTTTTTTCTCTTGTAGGCTATAACAACATTTATATATAAAACGTTGCCAATACCATGTTTCGAAGACAACGATCAAATATTAAACGTTGTAAAATGATTTAAATACAACATTTTCTAAAAACGTTGTGTAAAATTACAATTCTACGACAACATCTTTTTTCTAAAATGTTGTGTAAAATGATCCAAATCCAACGTTTTCTAAAATCCGTTGTCTTAGATGACCCAACTACAACGCTTATTGAAAAAACGTTGTGTAAAATGGCTCAATTACAACATTTCCTAAAAATGTTGTGTAAAATGACTCAAATACAATGTTTTTAAGAAAACGTTGTAAAAGCACAATTTTGTTGTAGTGCGCCTAGGCCCCGCTAAGGCTCTAGGAGGCTCCTAGAAACCGAGCGCCTAGGCGCTCAACCCACTAATCATTTTTATTTTTTATTTCTAAAAAGCTATGACCATAAATGACGTCATTTTAGGCCCTTTTAATATATAAAAAATTAATTTAAATTATTTGGTCATATTTATATTGTGGCTTAAATCGCAATTCGGTCACCCTACTTTGACAGAAAATTCATTACGCTCACTCTACAATTTTTTTTTCTCAATTTCATCACTATACTTGGTATAAATCCCACGTTAATCACTCCATCCAGATTTTTGGATGAAAAACTTACTATTTTTTTTAAATCCCAAAAATACCCTTACTAATAACTATCAATTTAATCACTGCACTTAGACATAAATATCAAGTTCATCACTCCATCCTGATTTTTGAATAAAAAGTTTAAAATTATCCTAAAAACCCGAAAATGTCATTACTAAAATATTAAAATTCATTGCAACCAAGAACAAACAAAAACCCAAAAATTGAGCAACTAGGGAAAAAGATTAATATTTAATTATCCTAAAAACCCGAAAATGTCATTACCAAAGCATTAATATTTAATCTATTACTAATCCTAATTAAATTAACATTAATATTTAATATTATAACTACATTGAGATAAATGACTAATACTTTTAATTAGATTAAGATAAAAATTTGTTATAATAAAATTTCTTAGGAATTTTCCATAATACCCTTGAAAAATGGCATGTACCACATGATTGACTTAACGAATTTTTTCTAGTGGTGTCATTAACCCTTATTTAAATATCGATAATTACTTATGAATAATTTATAATAATATTTTAAGCTTACTTTATTCTACAATAATAACTATCTCATAATAATTTAATGCATTTGTTTAATATAATTATTTTATAAAAAAAAAGTCAAGCTAAAGAATTTATTCCTTTAGAAAAGACCAACATAATTTTTTATTAATTTTGATTAAGAATTCTGATAAGTTAACCTAATTTTTGTTTAATATTTTTAAGAATTAGTATGAAATTATGTTATTTTATTATATTTAAAATAACTTATTTAATTGATTTGATTATTTTAAATATTTTATACACAAAATTTTATATTATTAATCTTAATGCATTTTCTGTCAAAGTAGGGTGACTAAATAGGGTTTTAAGCCATCAAAATATTATAAGGTAAAGGGCATTTTGGTCTTTTTGCAGCCCTCCATCCAACAAAACTAACGGAAGTCAAGCCCGGTGAGCTTATTGACTCAACATGCCAAGTATAGTGATGAAATTAAGAAAAAAAAAATTGTAAAGTGAGCTTAATGAATTTTCTGTCAAAGTAGGGTGACCAAATTGCGATTTAAGCCTTTATATTGTTGTAGCATGTGTTATGAACCTATAGTGTATTGAGTTATTGATTATTGTTGTGTTGTTTTGAACTTTGAAATGATAGTTAGATTATTTGTCAGTTTGGTGATATTTACTATTAGTATATTTGAAGGTTTAATGCTTTTTAATTAAGTTATATTAAGAAAAAAAGTTAATAATTAGGGCAATTATGCTTTTCTTGTCCCCGCCTAAGCCCCGCCTAGACCCCCCTAGGTGCTAGGCGCTAGTCTGGCGCCTAACGCTCGCCTAGCAATTTTTAGAACACTGTATATACCTACATCCCATTCTCAAACACTACTACATCTCCCACCATCATCTCATCCCTATATACCTATACCCCATTCCCAAACACTACCACATTTCCCACCAACATCTCATCTCCACATGCCTACATCCCATTTCCAAATACCAAACATACACCTCCATATCCAAAAACAGTTCATCAAGTGACATCTCCGATCAATGATTCGAGAAGCTATCTTCCCCAAGATCCCACAGCGACTTACACCCAGCATGTGGCATATGGAGCACAAGGATGAGTGACTAATATAGTCATTCCATACAATGTTCCTCAAGTTGGACAACCACCCGCAGCAGCAACAGTTGATATCACTGATACAGGGCTGCAAGTTCAGCAGAAGTCAGAGAATTGAAAGATATGGTTTTAAAAGTCTTGAACAAAGGCAAGTTTACCGCACGAGCAATGACACTGCAGCCTACTGCTATCTGCCACCAAAATTTAAAATGCCTAATATCGAGAAATTCGAGGGGACAGGGTGCCATATTATACATTTGAGGTCTTATGCTCATGCCATGCAACAGAGAGGTGCAAGCTTTGAGGCGATGGCCTCCAATTTTTACTTTGACTCTAATTGGGGCTACTAAACAGTGGTTGATGTCAGTTAATAGCACTATAATTGCTACCTGGGACAAGCTTGCTCATGAATTTTAGAAGAGGTATAAAGACAACATCAATTGGGGAAAGAATGAACGAGACCTTGAGTCATGCACCCAACAAAAAAAATGAAACTTTTGCTGACTTCGCTGAAAGATGGAAGAAGAAAGTAGCGCAAGCTCTTGAAAGGCCTGACTCGGTTGAGTAATCGTGCATCCTTTTAAATAATCTTCAACCTATTTTCTATGAACGAATGCGGTACTTGTCATATGCCGACTTCTCTACCATCCTTGATGTTGGGTTTTGCATCGATGAAGAAATTCGGGCCGACCTCATAGAGGGTCGTTCAAACAACTTTGATGGTCATAATATGAGCGATCCAAATAACAAGACTCACGATCACATTGTCAATGATGATGCAGTTGTCAAAGAAGCCTCTTCTGAAAGTGATGACTGAGATCCCAGGAATTAGTGAACAATGGTTGGGAGTCATAGTCCCTCAAAGAACATAGCTCTTTTGAACCTAATGTCACACTTCTTGTGAAGTATGCTCACACGTCTTTTATATCATCTTTTGTCCTAAAGTCAATTGAGTCTCTAAATTGAACCTTTTCGAGTTTGTCTCAGATATCGAGCCCAGGTCAAATCCTTGTGTGATTTTGTGACCCTTGAGTCTAGCTTATTGCCAAGTGTCCTTTGGGTGTCGAGTCTTCCCAAATGATGAATTGACTCACTAAAAAGTATGATAAAGATTACATGAGTCAATGATGAACCATTTCGAAGTCATGGGCTTGCAAACAATTAAACACACAAATATACACAGAGTGAGTTGAGTATCTTGACAAAGATTGCCTTCAACCCAATGCGATTGAGCTGTTACCGGCACACTGGGCTGTCACGACACCCAAAACTTGAAACACTAAACCTCATTCAAATACCAAGTCTTGCTCAAAGGTCACACCTATATTAAACCCATACATAACCCATAGGCCTTGCCAATACCAAAACACCCTTCCAATCCTCGCTTGCTCAAGAGGTCACCTTTATGAGTTTGCGCCCTCCAAAGCAGGGGCTGCTCTATCTTTATATTTACAAGGAATGACCATACACCTGTTCCAATGAGAGAGAGAACTTTCTTTCATCCTTCTTCATTTTATTACATATGCTCAAAAACAAAAGTCGAGAGGGTCATTTTTTAGGCTAAATCCTGAAGGGTAGCCTATGCAAAAAAAAAAAAAAAAAAAAACAACAACAAAACAAAAACAAAAAAAAGAACAAAAAAAAAAGTGGAGCCTCTCGTGAGCAATCTTCCTCAATCTATCTCTTTCTCTATCTTTCTTCTAAACAAATTGGAGCCTCTCTCTCGAGCAAAGCCAAACAGATAACCGACCATTATAGCCAAACAGCCAAACCGACCATGAAGGCCAAACCCCAAACCTTTAACCCAAAAACCAAAACAAATCCACATCCAAGTCTAAACACATCCTGAACCAGTCGCCATTGACAGCTTAAACACTTAAACATTTCATCCAAACTCAAACATTTTATCAAACCTAAACACTTGACCATTCCACCCAGGCCCAGTCGCCATCGACAGCTTTAATCACTACTAGAAAATTGATTTTACGTGATGGCCGATAGCAATCGCCAAAACTAAAAAACCACCGCCTTAGATTTATGCGATGGTCAAAACAATCCAGTTCCGTCGTACAAAGCCTTGTCGCCTTAGATTTAGGTGATTGTAATAACAATCGCCTTATTTCATAGACTTTAGGCGATGGTATAAACAATTGCTAAACATGGAAAATAATATTTATTATTATAACTCAGAAAAATACAAAGCCATCGCATAAACCATTAATAGGCGAGCGTAAAAACTATCACGTTTGGACTAAATAAGCGATTGCTAAAGCAATCACCTTACCGACTATACGCGATTGTTTTACCATCACCTTTGGAATCAGTGATTGCTTTTTCAATCACTTTAGAGGATATTAGACGATTGTTTTTTTTCCATCGCTTTATCTTGGAATACGTGATTGCTTCAACCATCTGTAGACACCCAGAATTCGTACACCTACATTATACGAATTGTCTAATAAACAACTGTTTATTTACAAATGAACTAACACATGTTTCTATGATTATTTTAGGAAACAACATACACAACGGACTGTCAACGTCCAACAAATACAACAAGCTTCGGTTAGATCAACATCAAGGGTCAAACTCGAAGATACAACAGGACTAACGACGTCCAACACACAAACAACCTTCTGTTAGATCAACATCAAGGGTCTAGACTGAAGATACACAGCTTAGAAGGGCCAAAGTGCAAGACACAAAGCCTGGAAAAAGCCAAAAATATGGTTTGGTGCGCTGAAGCCTTGCTGAGTGCGCTGATACCACCAAACATTGTTTGGTGCACGGGCACCATGCTAGGTACGCTGGGCACCAAACCTGCATTTTGTCCTCAAAGTTAAGCCACCGGCTGCTGAAGACTTTGAAGGCAGAAAGGAAGCTTCGTCCAAACTTGGGCCAGAGAGTAAACTCTCACTTCATCCCCTATATAAAGAGATGATCAGCTCTCTCTTAAGAAAATAACTCTCTCACTGAGAAAAAACAGATTGAACTCCTTCCCAAGAGCTCACACACACACACACACAACTCTCTTTATCAAGCCTCTTTTTGAGGAAGAAAAGAGAGAAAGAAAAGAGAAAAGAGTATTGACTCTATCTCAACACCCATAAAACATAAGTCTTCCTTTCCTCAATTGGTGGCAGTGAGAGCACAACAGTCAGACTACGAGCTAGCTTGATCCAGTATAACACAACGGCTTAGAACTTGGCCCGATTTTTGTAAAACGACAGAAGGTAATCCTTTAAGTTCGTTAGTTTATTTAAATATGTAAATACATTTTTTTAAATATGTATGTAATTATTTCAATACATTTTCAATACATGTAAAGTATATATTTTGTGAATAACAAACTTGCGATAATTAAATACGAGCATACAAATGTGTAGAGACCGAAAGGGCGAGTTGGGTGCGTAAAACCTTCCCAATTCGTAACTTGGCCCCCGAACCCATAATCTAAAGTTTTTCTCCCGTTTACTTTATAAACGAGAGTGGCGACTTTGTTTTCAAAGATAAACGTGTTTTTCATATTTATAAAACTATAAAATCAAATAGAGGAAAACCACAAGGTGAGAGCGAAAGGCCCAAGAAAGATCCGACGGATCGGGGCGCTCACAGTAGCGACTCTGCTGGGGAAATTTGTTTTTAAATAAATAAAAAAGAGAGTCAAACTCATTTTTTATACACAATTGCATGCTCACATATTTAATTATCGCGAATTTGTTTGATTTGTGTAACATGACTAAAATGTTATTTGTGTAGTATATACTACTCTGTCCATACTCACCCCTGAGGTACAAATTCATTTATTCTTTATTTGTACATTTATTCGGGCCAATGCCCATCATTCGATTTTACATTAATTTATGTGTTTTTTATTTTTGGGAAATAGGACACAAATGTAATAATTAGAAATAGGATAGAATTCTCAATTTTTCCATTTCTTTTCATTTCTTTCCTCGGGGCTTTAAACCCTCGACCTGTGGATGTGTTTCCTTTCCTGTTGTTTTCAACTGTTAACAAAACACAACCCACATCACATGAATCAGAAAAAAATGGACATATTTCCCTCTTATTCTGTATATATCTGTCTCACCTTTCATTTACATATAATTGTAAAAAGAGTCTCTTAAATACTGCGCACACACGTGCACTCATTTATTTCGAACTGTTGCCAAGCTTCAAACTCTGGTATAGCCACGTTGAAGTGAAACTGGGTAAGTCATGCGCCCAGCATTCCTTCAGCCGACACTATCCCTTTCCACGCGATTACTGATTGTCCCCTGGGAAGTAAGCCATTCTAACCCTGCATAGCCACGCGTAATTCATATAGATTTCTAGGACACTTCAAAGACCGGTTGGTTTTTATTGTCACAAACATGCTTTGTCATTCCTGTGCATAAAGACAAAAAGACATAAAAATCAGAAAAAAGAATCGTCGACCAACAAAAGAGTCTGTTTGATCATAGCAAAGAAAAAAAATGTTGAGAAATAAACACCACAAGAAAAAAAAATCAAAAAAAGAGTCATACTCTCCCAAAAGAGAATCATTGTGATCAAAACGGTCAACAAACAAAGTCCTCATGCACGGGACTGACAAAGAGTCCATGACATATGCCTAGACAATTCGGAGGGTGGATCTTGAAGAGAATATAGTCCCTTCGCCTCAGACTACCACAATCCCAATCCCAAACACTACTACACCTCCTACAACCCGCATCACATCTCTGTATACCAACATTCTTTTCCCTAATCCAAATGCATTCTAATTCTATATGACCAATCCAGTCCAGGATAATCCACATCTAAACCTGAACAGTTATAACCCTCAGCCTTCAGTCAAACTAATATATCCATTTTTTTGGCTATGCACCACCTTATCCAGTTCCTCTAGTAGGACAATTCCCAGACACAGCTATGGTTGATACCAATGATGCTGAACTTGCAAACAAAGGAGAAATCAGAGAATTGAAGTACATGGTTCTAAAGGTCTTGAACAAAGTCAAGTTCACTACCCGAGCAATGACACTACAGCCTACTGCCATTTTACCACCAAAATTCAAAATGCCTGGTATCGAGAAATTCGATGGGACAGGATGCCCTATTGCCCATCTTAGGTCTTACGCCCATGCTATGTAGCAAAGAGGGGCAAGTTTTGAAGCGATGACCTCTAATTTTCATTTAACTTTAATTGGGGCTGCCAAGCAATGGTTGATGTCTGTGGACAGAACTGTGATTGCTACATGGGATAAACTCACAGATGAGTTTCAGAAGAGGTACAAAGATAACAGTAATTGGGAAAAGTACAGGAGAGATCTCGATTCATGCACCTAGAGAAAAAAGGAGACATTTTCAGAGTATGCCGAAAGGTGGAGAAAGAAGATTGTCCAAACCCTGGACAGGCCTGACCCAGCTGAACAAGTCAGGATCTTTTTGAGAAACCTTCAGCCTATTTACCTGGATCGTATGCGTTACCGTCCCTACGCTGATTTCTCTGCAATCTTAGATGTCAGATTTCGCATCAACACAGAGATCCGTACCAGACAGATCAAGTCGATCCCCCTCTAAGCTCATTTCGATACTCCAAAGGAAAGGCAGCAGCAACATCTACACCCGTTGTAAATATGTTAGGGAATGTGCTGACTATGGCTTTGTCAATTGTACCATCTGCTCAGAATTATGGAAATATGCCTTTTAATTATTCACCTGATGGGTTTGTAAATGCATTGGGAAACAATAATAACAGAGGTGCAGGAAATAATTTCCGTAGAAACGATAGACAATTTGATGAACTGCATGCTCCTATGTCATTGATTTTTCGGGGGCTGAAAGCACAAGGAGTCCTCAAATCTATCGAAGGTTATAGACCTCCCAACCCATTGCCTGCCACATGGGACCATACAAAATATTGTGAATATCATCAGTCCAGTGGACATCTCACTGACAAATGCTTCATGCTCCAGCGAGCAATCCAGAACCTGATCAATGACAAAATCATTAAAAAACCACACCCCATGCCTAATGTGGTGAACAATCCTCTGCCAGCTAACCATGTCAATACCATCCAGTTTGAAACAGAAGATATGAACTCCCCCACCGGATTTGAAATCAACAAGGTTCCGTTATCATACCTCTTAATCCCTTTGCCTTCAAAGGAGGAAAATTTCGAATGCAACATGCTCTCTTGGAGCGACATTTTGTCCAGTGCTGAGGATACTTTCCAAGCAGAAGTGAACAACATCGAAAAAGCCTCATGGATAGGAGGCAATGTCTCTCATCTTACCTGATCTGGTCGAGCATACTAAGTAGCTCAAGATATGGGTGGTCTGTCGGGGAAAGATAAAGAAGTTGATACCAGTACGGCAGTACCAATGATCAGTGTTCTAAAATGCGCCCTAGGCGGCCGCCTAGGCGTTAGGTTCCAGCTCCCCGCCGCGATTAATGACAAATCGGACCAAAAAGTCGCCAGAGAGGAAATCACCGACTAGTCGCCCTAGTCGGCCGAGTAGTCGCCTATGTCTCTAATCGCCGACCAGTGTTCTTTTGGAGCAGATTCGCAAAAGTGAGACGAAGAAATTGGGTTAAAGAATCACCGCCGGTGAGAGAAAGAAAACGCCGGTGAAGAGGAGAAAGAGAGAGCGAGAGTGAGAGAGAAAGAAGGAGCTAGAAAGAGAGAGTGTGTGAGGGAGTGAGATTACCGTGGGAAAGAGAGGCCGGAGAGATCCCGTCCCCCGTCGTCATATGTCGTCTGATTGTGTGAGCAGTGAGGACTGTGGAGTGTGTGATGAAAATTAAAAAGTGAAAAAGTGGAGTAGGGGTGGCGTGTGTGTGTGTGATGTCAGGACTCAGGACTCAGGAGAAGGTGGGGAAATGGGAATGGGGTTTGACTTGGTTTTCAATTATGAAAAAGGAGAATTAAATGGGGGGTGGGCCGGTTCATGCAATGCTGTCTTCTTCTTTCTTTTTTTTTCTTTTGAGAATTACTATTTAAAACCCCATTCTTTAAATATATACCCTCAATTGTTTCAAAATATCGTTATAAAACTTGACATATTTACTCTTATTCGATTATTACAAAAATAAAGTGTTCTAAAACGCGCCCTAGGCAGCAGATTTGTTCATATTTAATTATTTATTATTTTAATGTGATCATTAATTTTAGTTTATTTGGTCATTATGCCTTGATTTCTAGGCCCCGCCTAGGCCCCGATTAAATCCCGACTAGGCCCTGCTCTAGCGCCTAGCGCCCGCCTAGCGATTTTTAGAACACTGCCAAGGATACTAGGGCTATAGACATTGAAGACACTCTCCTCACTCAGATGAAGAAGACCGAAGCCAATGTCTCCATTTAGGGTCTTCTCTGTTCCTCCGATACCCACCGTGACAGCCGTGCCAAGTCATTAAGTCAAACTATCATTCCAATTGGGACCTCGCCCGACAAGTTGACTCAAATGATTGGAAACATCCACTTTGGGAACGTTCTCATGGTTACTGACCTTGATTTACCAAAGGGAGGTGTAGACCATATTGATGCATTACATATTACTGTCGATATTCAAGAAAAGAGGGTACCGAAGGTTCTGGTAGACAACGTTTCATCTTTGAATGTCTGTCCAACAACAACCTTGGCCAAGCTGGGAACAAAGATCTCGGACCTAGCTCCATCATCGCAATCAGTGCGAGCCTATGATAACACCAGTTGATGTGTGCTTGGGGTGGTAACGCTTATGCTAACCATTGGTCCATTGGAAATGCCTGTCGAGTTCCAAGTATTGATATCCCTTTTACTTTCAGTCTGTTGTTAGGCCGTCCGTAGATTCATGGCGTAAAAGGAGTAGCTTCATCACTCCATCAATGTGTGAAGTTCATCCACGAGGATCATATAGTCATTATCTTGGCAGACAAACTTATGGAATTAAAAGAGAAAGGGGATGTTCCTATTCTCAAAATTGAGCATGATGACACTGGCATCTTTTTGAGCGGATTCGAAGTAATCCCTCAGGCGAGGGTGAATGCAATTCAACATACAGGAAAAATCGGCATCAGTTACAAGAAAGCTGTGGACCCTAGAGTGATAGTCCCTTATTGCATGATCCGCAATATAGGCTACATGCCAGGACTGGGGCTAGGAAAGAGTCAGCAAGGTAGAATTAACCTGGTACAAGACGACATCAAAGAATGCATACCACCTTTTGGGCTGGGATACGATCCAACACTTGCAGAAGTAGTGGCAGTAATGGAAGAGAAGCACAAGAGAAACAGAGCAGTTCAGAAAAACCAGCCATACACGGCACCTCCCATGAACCCCTACAGGAAGACCCTAAATGGATACTTTGTCAAACACGGAGAAACTATGGCTTACCTCATGTTCCTTGAGCCGTGGATGGACAACAGCAGAAAGATGCATTCCAGATGGGAGATTTTCAACGACATCAGCCTCATAGTAGAAGAAATGGAAAAAGTGATTATCAGCCTTCGTGACACCTCTTACAAGGTAGTGACGGTCGAGAACACATAGACTATCGATCAGGAAGATTTTACCCTGGCCTTACTTGGAGAAGACTTTATGGGAGACAGTTTCCTGGGACTGATCGACAATGCAGCAGATAGCACAGAGGACTCAGTAGCAGAATTTGAGACAGTGGCATACAACTCGCTTCAAAACTGGTACACCACTACAGGACCGTTGCTAAAGGCCGAGGACCTGGTGGAGTGCTTTGGATACACCTTACCCCTTCCTTTCCTTTTTGTTAAGAACTGATCTTCAATCGGTTCTATCCTTGATGCCAAAATCAAGGATCTCACCTGTGAGGACCTCGATGAGGTAGTCAGCCTTGTAACCCTCCCTTTCATTAATGATAATGCAAGTGTTTCTGTGTACTCCTTGGTTGTCAATGTGTTAAAAGATGAAATAACTGAAAACATGATAAATCATTATGTTAATAATGAATCGATTAATAATGAGGATCCAAAAGATAAAGACTTTTTAATTGAATTAACTAAGATGATCAAACAACGAGGGGAGCGCCAATTGGAAGCTCTGCAAGAAGACTTGTCCACCATCAATCTGGGGCTGAATGATGAAGTCAGAAAGGTCAAGATTGGAAGCTACATTCAAGACGAAGAAAGAACATCATTGATCAGCCTGTTGACAAAATTCCAGAATGTGTTTGCTTGGTCTTACGAAGATATGCCTGGGTTAAATCCAGCGATTGTTGAACATCGGATTCCGCTGTACCCCGACGCCAAGCCAGTAAAGCAGAAGCTCCGCAGAATCAAACCTGAATGGTCCCTGCAAGTCAAGGAAGAAATCATCTAGTAGTTGAAAGTCAAGTTCATCAAAGTAGTTGAATACCCGATATGGTTATCCAACATCATGACAGTACCGAAGCTGAACGGTAAGGTTCGAAATTGTGTGGATTTTCGGGATCTCAACAAAGCATCTCCGAAAGATGACTTTCCCCTACCCAACATCGACATTTTGGTAGACGCAGTAGCTTCACATAAGATACGGTCTTTTGATAAGATCAAGATGACGGAAGAGGATCAGGGAAAAACTTCCTTCATCACCCCTTGGGGAACCTACTGTTATACAGTCATGACTTTCGGATTTAAAAAATGTCGGGGCTATATACCAAAGAGCTGCTACCACGCTCTTTCATGACATGATTCACAAAGAAGTAGAAGTGTACTTGGATGATATGATTATTCATTCAGTAGACACAGACGGTGCTTATTTGAGAGATCTTCGCAGGTTCTTTAACAGATTGCGCAAGTACCGGATGAAACTCAATCCCACCAAGTGTACATTTGGGGTCACCCGAGGAAAAGTCTTGGGATTCATGGTAACTGACGATGGAATTGAGGTAGATCCTGAAAAAGTCAAAGCTATCAGAGATATCCCGCAGCCAACAACTCCGAGTGAAGTCAAAGGCTTTTTGGGCCGATTACAGTACATTAGTCGTTTTATTCAACAGTTGACATCCATGTGTGAACCTCTGTTCAAGCTTCTCAAGAAGGACACAGATAGAGAATGGGAGGAAGAGTGCTAGCAAGCATTTGAAAAAGTCAAGGAGTACCTAGCTAGTCTGCCAGTTCTAGCTCCTCCTCACAAACTGAAGCGCTTATTGCTATACCTAACCGTCACGGACACCGCGGTTGGAGCCATGTTGGCACAAGAAAATGAAGACTCTCATGCTGAGAATGTCATCTATTTTGTCAGTAAAAAGTTGTAGGGCAGCGAATTGAACTACTCCTCACTTGAGAAGAGTTGCATAGGTCTGGTATGGGCGACGCAGAGACTCAAGATTTATTTGCAAACATTGCTTGTAAAAGTGAATTCCAAGATGGACCCGATCAAGTACATACTCGAAAAGCCATCACTTTCGAGTAGGCTCGCCAAATGGTCTTTCTTACTGAATGAGTTTCAATATAACTTATGCAAGGGGAAAGTCAATCAAAGGAAGTATAATAGCTGATCAGTTGGCAGACCTGCCGATAGTAGCAGAAGAGTTTGAAGAACCAGATTTTCCTGATGAAGGGGTTCTTGAGATTAAGGACAGCACGTGCAAATGACAACTCTTCTTTGATGGAGCCACAAACAAAAGAGGTTACGGTATAGGAATACTGTTGATCAATCCCATGGATACACATATGCCTTTGG
This sequence comes from Platycodon grandiflorus, assembly GCA_016624345.1. Classification (NCBI taxonomy): domain Eukaryota; kingdom Viridiplantae; phylum Streptophyta; class Magnoliopsida; order Asterales; family Campanulaceae; genus Platycodon; species Platycodon grandiflorus. The sequence continues at coordinate 3,746,617 of CM028363.1, read as the reverse complement.
CCATACGACTAAAATTTGAATGTTCCAACAATACCACCGAGTATGAAGCTTGTATAGCTGGCTTGGAGGAAGCTTTGAAAATGGGTGCCGAAGAATTGGAAGTATACGGTGATTCAGCTTTGATCATAAATCAAGTTGAAAGAAAATGAAAGACGCAGGATGCTAGACTGCAATTGTATCATGCCCGCCTGACAGCATTGGTAGAGAAATTTAAGTCCATATCATTTCACTATCTCCCCCGAGATAGAAATTGCTTCGCAGATGCACTGGTAACTTTGGCATCGCTAGTTGAGATCCCCGCTGAATTAAATGTCCAACCCTTCGTCATTGGGACGAAGCATACACCAGCATTTTGTTTTGCCATTGAAAAGGACCAAGAAAGAGCCGATGGGCCTTGGTACCTAGATGTTTAGAATTTGCTAAAGAAGGGTGAGTATCCACCCAGCACTGAGAGAAAAGGCAGGATCGCCTTACGAAGAGGGGCTACCCAATTCGTAATCAGTGGTAACAATCTGTACAAAATACATTATTAAGGACTTAACCTCCTTTGCATCAATCAGGTGAAAGCTTAACCTCCTTTGCATTAATCAAGTGAAAGCCGAGCAAATCATGGATCAGCTGCACGGCGGCACTTGTGGTCCACACATGAATGGGCACATGCTCTCAAAGAAAGTAATCCGGCAAGGTTATTACTGGAGTACAATGGAAACTGACTGCATCAGATAGGTGCGTCGTTGCGATAAGTGTCAGAGGTTTGCCAACTTGCAACATCTGCCTCCTCACATGTTATACAAGTCTACAACACCTTGGCCTTTCTTGATATGGGGAATTGACGTCATAGGGTAAATGCACCCGAAAGGATCTAACGGCCATGAGTATGTTCTAGTTGTCGTTGACTACTTCACAAAGTGGGTTGAAGCCGCTTCATACAAATTTCTGAATGCCAAGAGGGTTGCAGAATTTATCAAGACAAACATCATTTACCGATTTAGGGTACCCTTTGAAATGATCTCCGACAATGGTACACACTTTAAAGGAGAAGTCAACCGAGTATTGGATGAGTTCAAAGTACAACGACACAAGTCTTCACCTTGCAGGCCGCAGGCCAATGGAACTGTGGAAGCAGTCAACAAGACATTGGAAAACATCATTCAGAAAATGGCAGATACAGGGAGAGATTGGCCCGACAAATTGTTGTTAGTATTTTGGGGCTATCGTACTTCTGTTCGTACACCTACTGGGGCTACCCTATTTTCGCTTGCCTATGGCATGGAGGCAGTATTGCCTGTTGAAGTTGAAATCCCTTCCTTGAGGGTGATGATAGAAGTCGAGGTAGCTGAAGCTGATTGGCTTAAGCATCGGTACAATAAACTGACACTCCTGGATGAAAGGAGATTGTTGGCTTTAGAGCACACACGAGCATACTAGAGGAGGATTGCTCGATCTTTCAACAAACGAGTCAGATCCCGAGACATCAAAATAGGTGACTTGGTCCTCTGAGAAAAGCAGCCTAGCTACATCGACAGTTTTAGAAAGTGGAAATCACCATGGATGGGACCATACGCAGTCAGGCTTAGACAGTCAGGCGGTGCAGTCTTTCTCACCAATGAAAATGGAGAAGACCTCATTCAGCCCTTCAACATGGATAAGCTCAAGAAGTACTACGCGTAGTTGCCCGCTCAGCTATAGTGTATTTAGTTTTACTTGTGTTTGTAAATACTTTTCTCTCCTTTCTAAAAAGCAACTTGGTAGGTTGAAAACCCGAAAAGGTGGCCTAGGCAAAAATTAGAGTTCAAAAAAGAAATGAGAGAGACAAAACATTGGAGAAAAAGAAATAAAAATCTCCGTCTCTCGTAAATCTGGGTTGAACTACGATCCGACCTGATTCTCTTCATGAGATACGTAGGCAGCATTCGGGTTCGGTCATTTACTTACACATTTTATAAATATTTGTTTTGTTCCCCCCGTCATGTTGTTTTGATCACATAAGGGAAAAACCACTACTCACATAATAATAATAACACACTTTTAATTTATAACAAAGTCCCCGGTTTGGCAACCAAGGAGTACATAGATAAGACTTACATGCATTCATATTCTTGTCTTAATCTATTTCACATACAGATACATAAACCATAATTACACTCTATCTCCTGCGGCGTCCACCACGTCTCCTTTTGGCTCCCCGAATGCTCCCTGCATTACTCGATTCGGCATCATCGAAGTCCTCTCCAGGCCGAAACACATTCCCCCTATTACCAACAGGAGGTAGAGGCAAAGGACGAGTATCCACACCGGTATTTTCAGCTGTATCCCCAATTTCTTATAACTACATATCTGCTCCATTGGCCACGGAGCGACCAAGCATAAGTTCCACGGTGGCTGCAATATGGGATGAATGAGATCCCACACAAGGCATGAGCCAAGCAATATAATCTCGACTCAGAAACTGGTTCTACGAATATTCCGTCGGAACACTCTGGCCATACACAGTAGTCGTCCACATATCATGAATTAGAGTACACAGCTCTAGATTAAGTTCCCCGACCTCAACATCAACCAGGGACAGATCTGGTATCGTCTGCTCCAGGCCAAACTTCCGTAAGATACGGGGAGGAGTATAAAATGTAACTGTGCGCAGTCCAGCAATGATTACATGTGCAATCCGTCGCTCCTCAATGTAAATCTCCGGATCCGCCAATGGCTAATGGTCCATAACACATCAGAGGAGGTTACGCGAGAAAAATGGTCAACCCACATGGCCTCAGAGGGTAAATTACCCTGGTGATGTGGCCTTAAGTCATACCCAGCCGGATGAAACGCTGGAACTCAAGGAGGTAGAGCAATTCTGTTAAAATGCTCGTCCAACCACATGTGTAAAAGAAGCAGACTACCGGATGGGAACCAGTCTTCACCACCTGCGTAAGCATCCAGGCCAAGCAGGGTTTCAGCCAAAATGATGGGGATAATACTTTTTTGGCTCCCCCAACATTGCAGAACCATGTTGAGTGCCCGTACATTAATAAAGCCGTTGTAGCTCCTTAGGAACAATTTTCCTAACAAGCACAAGAAAATGGCCGCCAACCGACGTCGGGTATATCTGGGATAGTAGGAGGTATCGCAAAAAATGTCAGGGAGCATAGTCAGATCGAAAAGATTATCTTTGACCATCGCCCTTGTATCATCAGGGGGAAATCAGAGCAGTTCTAACGTGGCCACTTTTGGCATTTGGGTGAGATCAAGGACGACAATCTGATCAGCAAATGCCGACCTTGTCAGGGCACAAAACTCTTCAATAGTGGGACACATCTCATTTAATGAGAAATTGAACATATGATTTTCTACGGACCAGAAATGAGATGCAGCTCGTATCATGTCCCAATTGATCGGAATATCAATCCACCAGAATGCGCACAAGAAGTCGCACTCCTGACCAATAATTAGCTTATCGTCCATGTCCAAGAGCCGAACCATGGAGTCCAAACGGCTCTCATAACGAGCAAAATCTTCCAATGAACCAGAAGGATGATCCATTTTGAAGGATATTTATCAAAAGGAAAATGAATTCTAGCAAAAGATACAAGAAAAGCCTTCGGACTAGAAAAGGGAAGTCTTTAGAATGAGTTGGCTTTGCGATTTACGTCGTCTGGAAAGGCAGAAGGAAGGAATGATTTGCATTGAGCTGCTTGGGCTAAGTGGCCTTATGAAGCCTGATGACAAGATAAACCAAGTAAAGAGAAAAATTCTCCCGACAGCATATTCAGCCTAAGGTTTAGGCAAAGAAAAAATAGAACGTAGCATGTCCCAGCACATAAAATTGAGCAACAAGACAGAAAAGGCAGGTTTGGTGCGCGGGTAACAAGCCTGGTGCACCGCGCACGAGACCATGAATTGGCCTTTTGATTGTTCAGCCCTCCAGTCCACATCTCTCATCCGACACAAGCCATATTCTTCGGACGAAAGATGCTTCAATTATCACTCCAGGAGTGATTCTTCACCAAATAGGCAGCAGGCCTATCATTACAGTGTAGCAGCCGCTACAAATTTAATATTTTCTCCTCCCGTGCGAAAGCCACCAATTATGCATCAACCATCAGCCTCCTCGGCCAAATACCCATTTTTACTCCCACAACACAATTTGTGTAATTAAAAGCAATTAGAATTGAGACCCTGGGTTTTTTTTTTGCATTTTTATTAAATAATAAACAATGTATAGAATAAATAAAATTTGCTTACAAATACATCTCTTTTTAAATAAAAGAAAACAAAAATAGCAGGAAAGGAAATTAATGTCTTCTTCTCTTCGACCTGCTAGTGCTAGCACCTCTAGAGCCTCCGCTCCCGCCACCTCTACGACGCGGTCCAGTCGCGTCTGCACCACCTCGGCAAGTGAAATCACTGGCCCCAACCTTCAGCTTCCGATATAGATCGGACAACTTGTAAAATCTGCTCAACAGCTTCTGATAGGAGCTGGTCGGCACCTGTTCATACAATATTTTTTTTAATATACAAATGCATGTAGATAAAATAGACAGATAATATACACATGGAGTGGTCAGAGATATACCAGATCTCTCTCTCGCAGGAGATAGTCGTGTGGTGGAATCTCACCACCACTCAGGTCCTCCTCTTTGTTGTTTTCCCCCTCTCCATAACCAATCGTCCGCGGGACTTCCGGATAATGGATCTGCCCCACAAACGACCTAATCTCTCCTACAAAGATGGGAAACGGATCCTCTGCTTCTTGAGCGAGAGGAGGAAGGGGATACAGCACGGTCTGCACGAACACCCCATATTCCATCTCCACATATCTATGTGGATCGATGGCTTCCATCGCAAGAAACCATTCACGCCTAGGCATCACGTCAGGTGTCATCAGCCCGAAGGGTGGTGAAGGCGGTGTTAAAGGCTGGCCCATGCTGGCGATTGACCCGGTCACCTAGATACATAGAGTCGCACATGATGGAAACTATCAAAATGCGACAACCGTTGACCGCCTGGGCCGGACCATAGGAAGTAGACAGCTGACCCCATGGGAAGAAGCAGACAGATTCAGGACTGGAGTTGATAATCGCTGTCAGAACCACCTCGGTGTCAGGCCGAGCAGAGACCCTCCGAGCGTACTTCCGATTTGAAGTCCGGAAGTTCACCACAAATGGCGGGGTCATCACCTTGGTGCGGAGAGTAAAAGGTGAAAGCTGAACATAGCGTACGCCCAAGCCTATCGCATCAAAAACAATAAGTTAGTATTTGTTTTAAAATTACAAAAGAAGTTTTTAAATAAAGTTTTTATTCCGAATATTACCTCCCAAGCCACATTGTAGCCAGTTACACTATTGACAATGTTCCGGCTGGCGTGATCCATAAAAAAAATAACACTTTGCTAGGCCAGCCTGTCCTCAGTCAAAGTCTCCCAAATGACGCAGTCGCCTCGAACAGCCGAGTAGAGATACTCGCAGGGTTGACGAAGCATTGGCAAAGAGGGTGATCCCCAGTGCCAAGAATAAGAAAACCCAAACAAATCGGGTCACAGCAGACCGATCAGCCGTGTCGACAAGGTTCACATTTTGGATTAGTCACTCCCTGACATAGCTGACGGGAATCTCGTCAAAGCTCTTGTACACCGGAGCGAATCCCAACAGCTGAGTAACGGCATCAGAAGCGATGTCGCAGCTGGAAATCTGGCTCAATAGCCCGGCCCTGACCAGTCGGTAGCCCCGTGATCGCCAAAAAATCCGCAGGCGTCATAGTCACCTCGCCCCACGAAGGTGGAAGGTATGGGTAGTGTCCCACCAAAAACAACGTAGCACCTCATGGATGTTGCTGTAGCCGATGAAATTGCCCAAATTCTGGATTAACATACCAAGACAGGTACCATCCACCCTCTCCTGAATCAGTCGAGGGAGTCGATCGTAGATCTCCCTCACTATGTCCCCATTCGCCCGGATGCGAGTAATCTTCCTCCGTGACTGCGAAACAAACAAAAAAATTCCAGCATGTCAGCACAAAGCACACGTGTACATTTTTTATGTCATTTTCATAAATGCACATCAAGTCAATTCATTCATATTTGCCATGCAAAAAAAAAAAAAAAAAAAAAACTTGAAAGTTTTTATTTTTTCCATACATTCTCCAAATCCCATCCCTTGGATCCCGGGACCAAAATAAAATATTTTCAAGTGTTTAGTGAGGGTTTTTCTTCACTTTTCTTCATTGAAGCTTTTTTTTTCAAACAGTTGGTGTACGATTTTTGCGCAACTTTGGGCAAGAAAAATTCATACATTTTGAGCCACCCCAACAAAATCAACTTGGGGGTTTCCATCTTTGTTCATCCCTCTACATATATATATATATATATATATATTCTCGATTTTGAGAAATTTTTATCCTAACATGTTTAAATTTACAATTAAAGTACAAAACATACATACTTGTTTATACCCACATTGTATAAATTCACATTTTTTGCTTAGATTCAACATGCAACAACATATATTTGCTATTTGCTTACTAACAATTGCAGGATTAACATCAAGAGTCCAGCAAATCATACAAAATTTTCAAATTTAGAATACTTTGCGGAACAAATGGGTTTTTTAAAAACTCACCGCGGGTGGATCTAAAGAAGAGATGTGACTGCTCCGGTCACGATGAATATCGTTCGGATTACTATCCGAGAACAGATAGTGGACCCGATTCTGCGCCATCACCTTGTCGGCTTGTTCGTCACCGATACCCCCATCGACAGGAATCTCATTTTTTAAGTTCGAATTGTTAGCCATTATCGCTACAAATAATTTTGGTGTGATAAACCTTGAAAAATTTGAGTGATTTCGGAAGAATTTTGAAAGAAATCGGAGAAGAGATGAAGAGTTGAGAGAGAGAGAGAGGCACAGCAGTAGCTATGTTGCTGCTGCAGCCATTTTCTTCTTAAGAAGAAAAGGAAATTTTCCCTTTTTTCCTCCAAGTTTCAGTATTTTGCAATTTGCACCCTCAAGTCCTTCTAACGGTAACTTAACGTCTAACTATCGGTCGTTAACCGGACGCCCTAAACGGAAGTCGGCCATCAACATATTTTCAAGAGCAATCCCCAGCGAAGCTACTCCCAACGGCCCTGCCGTCCAATCCACCATCTCCAGTAGAATTCCCATGGGAATCTACACAGCAAGTCTCAGCAGAAGCATTACCAATGGTTGTGCGCATCATTCCCAACAAAGTGTCCCCTGGATACCATACAGATTTGTAGTGCATTCACACACGTTTGTACACCCAGACACCCGGTCGTTTCCCCCACAGGTTCGAGCCTGAGGCATATGGAAATCAACCGCTCAACGGCCCTACCGTTCAACACAGCTCAGAATCCGTCCCCCGGACGCCACACAAAAATAATATCTTTATTTTATGTCAATTTACAGCTTATCCTAAATTGCAATTTTCCTTATTTTGCATTGGTACAGCTTTCTTTTGGTCGTTTCCCAACGGGTATAGACCCGGGGTCCAGAAATGAACCATTCTCACACACAGCAGTTTACATTTTAAATTTCTTCCATGAAGAGATTTGAACTACGTTTTGACCTGATTTTCTTTATAGAGATACGTAGGCAGTCTCCCCTGGAGATCCGGTCACCACAGGGCAGACCTTGTCGCCCATTCCCACAATGAACATACCAAAATCAAATTTCTTCCCTGAAGAGATTTGAACTACGTTTTGACCTGATTCTCTTTATAGAGATACGTAGGCAGTCTCCCTTGGAGATTCGGTCGTTCTTTGACACATGTTGTCACCCACACACATATGCACATGGTCACACAAACTCTGATGCAGAGTTTGACCATCCAATTGCTAGTACGAAGCTGGATGTCTATCTTTTTCGATGACGCTCGCTTACTTCTAAGCAAACGTACTCGAGGGGCTCTGTAGACACCCAAATTCGTACACCTACATTATACGAATTTTCCAATAAACAACTGTTTATTTACAAATGGACTAACACATATTTTTATGATTATTTCAGGAAACAACATACACAACGATTTGTCAACGTCCAACAAATACAACAAGCTTCGGTTAGATCCACATCAAGGGTCAAACTCGAAGATACAACAGGACTAACGACATCCAACACACAAACAACCTTCTGTTAGATCAACATCAAGGGTCTAGACTGAAGATACAAAGCTTAGAAGGGCCAAAGTGCAAGACACAAAGCCTGAAAAAAGCCAAAAACATGGTTTGGTGCGCTGAAGACTTGCTGAGTGCGCTGATACCACCAAACATGGTTTGGTGGGCGGGCACCATGCCAGGTGCGCCACGCACCAAACCTGCATTTTGTCCTCAAAGTTAAGCCGCCGGCTACTGAAGACTTTGAAAGCAGAAAAGAAGCTTCGTCCAAACTTGGGCCAGAGAGTAAACTCTCACTTCCTCCCCTATATAAGGAGATGATCAGCTCTCTCTTAAAAAAAGAACTCTCCCACTGAGAAAAAATAGATTGAACTCCTTCCCAAGATCTCACACTATTGACTCTATCTCAACACACACAAAAACGTAAGTCTTCCTTTCCTCGATTGGTAGCCGTGAGATCACAACGGTCAGGCTATGAGCTAGCTTGATCCGGTATAACACAACGGCCTAGAACTTGGCCCGATTTCTGTAAAACGACAGAAGGTAATCCTTTAAGTTCGTTAGTTTATTTAAATATGTAAATACATTTTTTTAAATATTCATTTAATTATTTCAATACATTTTCAATACATGTAAAGTATATATTTTGTGAATAACAAACTTGCGATAATTAAATACGAGCATACAAATGTGTAGAGACCGAAAGGGCGAGTTGGGTGCGTAAAACCTTCCCAATTCGTAACTTGGCCCCCGAACCCACAATCTAAAGTTTTTCTCTCGTTTACTTTATAAACGAGAGTGGCGACTCTGTTTTCAAAGATAAACGTGTAAAACACGTTTATCAAATTATAAAATTAAATAAAGGAAAACCACAAGGCGAGAGCGAAAGGCCCAAGAACGATCCGGCGAATCTGGGCGCTCACACCATCACTTTATTCCTGATACGCGATTGTCATTGCCATCCCGTTAGCTCCTAATAAGCGATGACTTTTGCAATCTATTACCATGTAATATGTGATAGCATTTACCATCACTTTAACTAGTAATAGGCAATTGATTTTTCCCTCGCTAAAAATTAATATTTTCTAAAATATAAACTTGTATCACTTTACCAAAAAAAAAAAAATACACCATACTTCAAAATCGAGAGAAACATAGAATTTCATATTTAACAGTAATGTCATATAATTAACATCGTCTAACAAAAGAAGTTCAATAAGTCAACATTGAATTTATTTTAGCTACCTTCAATAATCTAAACAAAATTGATAACTTAAAACCCAACATTACGCTACAAGTAGTTTATGTCTTAATCAAAAGAGAAAACAGTCATAATGAGACTTCGATTCATCATCATTTTCACAAGTGTCAAATTCATCACTGAGACGAGATGATAAAACACCATCTTAAAACATCTCAAGTAGCATCATCATCTATCGTCATCATCTAGCATCATCATCATCTGTAGAAACAATGTGTGCGTCATAGTCTCTCAAAACTCCTGTCATACTCCAATGAGCCTCCCCCAAGTCACACCACCAACACATTCCTGCCAATTCTCCAATTCAGATTTTCAATGGTGTTTGCATATGCACCAGGGGCTAATCCATGCTTTTCACATAATTTGTTTCCTCCTAAAAATTACAAAACATGTATTAAATATTAAAACTTAATGATAACTGTAGACACCCAGAATTCGTACCTCACATTATACAAATTGTCCTATAAATAATTGTTTATTTATAAATGGACTAACACTTGTTTCTATGATTATTTCAGGAAACAAAATATCAAACAGGACTAACGCCGTCCGACAAATACAAACGACTTCAGTTAGATCAACATCAAGGGTCAAATCTGAAGATACAAAGCTTGAAGGGTCAAAGCAGAAAAAGAACAACTTCAAGGCACAAAGATTAAATAATATTGACGGGGGACCTAAAGCATAAAGAATGAAAGATGAAGCTTCAAAGTCTAAAAACCAAATCAAAGCTTTGGTGTGCCGTCTCCTTTCTTGGTGTGCCGCGCACCAAACCTGCATTTTGCCTCACAAGTCAAGTCGTCCGGCTGCTAATGACTTTGGTGCACAAACGAAACTTCCTCCTTGCTTGGCCCGGAGAGTAACACAAAAATATCTCTCCCTCCTTCACCTATAAATAGAGGCTCAGCTCTCTCTCTCAACACACCAACAACACACAACAACAACAATCACCCAACTCTCAGCTCTCTCTCACGGTAGAAAGAAAGAAAATAAAATAAAATAAAAGAAAGAAAAAGAGAGTTATCAGACTCTCTCACTTTCACTCACATACACACACAAATACACAACACACACAACACAAACACAAAACGTAAGTATTCCTTTCCTCGTATCGGTAGCAATTGAAGCATAACGGTCAAGCTATGAGTTAGCCTGATCAAATATAACACAACGGCCTAGAACTTGGCCCGAATTCTATAAAATGACAAAAGGTAATCCCTTTCGTTCGTTATTTTATTTATCCGTTTTAATATGTAAATACGTTGGATAATTTGTAGATGTGTATATATTTATTTCGGTACATTTGATATGTAAATACATATAGCATATTCATTAAATGCAAATATCAAAATGTCCGCTCTTATTTATATATAATTGATATTATATATATATATATATATATATATACACACTTTAAACTAAAATATTCATTTTAGTTATTTCCGTTAAATATGAGTATGTATTATATTATATTTTGTTTATTTTGTAATAAATAAAGCATGTACACTTTTTATAACGTAAATGGAGATATAAATCTCCGTTATCCGTTATCTTCCGTCACATAGTATAATAAACCCGTAACATATAAATTCGAGTATGCAATCGTAAGAGACCGAAAGGGCGAGTTGAGTGCGTAAAACCTTCCCAACTCGTAACTTAGCCTCCGAACCCACAATCTCAGTTTTCCCTCGTTTTCTATACAAACGAGGGTGGCGACTGTGTTTTCAATATAAATGTGTTGTGCACATTTATTACATTCTTTTTCGGGAGTCCAGAGCAAAAGGCCTAGGAACGATCTGCGGATCGGGGTGCTCACAGTGGCGACTCTGTTGGGGACAATTATTTTTCTTCAAAAAAAAAAAAAGTGGGCTAGACTCATACATTTATGCTTTCGATGCTCTTTTATTTTATTTTTATTACATGTTTATATGTTATCGGTTTATTTTATGTTTGTGACATATTTAAATAATACATGTTTTATTTTATTACGTTTTACTTTTATAACATGTTTAAGTGTAACATGTTTCTTTTATTTTTGTTATGTGTTGTTCTATAACATATTTATATATTACATGTTTTATTTCATTTATAACATGTTAAATGTTATTTGTTTTATTTGTTACGTGATTATGTGTTACATGTATATACTGTTCGTACTAACACTTGCATGTACAAATATATTCATTTGTTCGGGCGATGTCACCAAAAATTATTATTTATAATATTTATTTATTTATTTTATTTATTTATTCATTCTTTGTACTCTTGGGGCTTAAGTCCCACCTTTTGTTGCTTTCCTTAAATTGCTAATAATAAAAAAAAAAATCTTTTCAAATTTGAAAGAACAAGTTCTCAAAAGATATTCTTCACAATTCATGTTATTGTTTCAAACAACAAAAAGAGAAAAAAATCATCAGCTTTTATAGAGTTGAACTACGGTGACTTGAGCATCGTTTTGAGGGACGTAGGCAGCCTTCGGGTGCGGTTATATTTTCAAGAAAATGAAAAAAAAAAGTTTCAAAAAACTTTACTGTTTTCATTTTCCTTTTAATCTCGGTAATCTTTATCGCTTTAAATTCTTTCATTCAGTTATTGGTTTGTACTTTTCTCGGGGCTCCAAACCCTCGAATTGTGGTTGTGTTTCCTTTCCTGCAATTTTCAACTGCTAACAAACATCAACCCACATCACATGAATTAGAAAAAAAAAGGGACATTAATTCTTTTAATTGTCTATACTTGTTTCACTTTTTCATTTCATATAAATGTAAAAAGAAATTTTTAGCTATGGCGCACACACGCGCACTCATTTATTCCGAATTGTTACCAAGTTTCAAACCATGGTATAGCCACGTTGGAGTGAAACTGGGTAGGTCATGAGCCCAGCATTCCTCCAGTCGACACTATCCCTTTTCGTGCGATTACTAATCATCCCCCGGGAAGCAAGCCATCCTAGCCCTGCATAGCCACGCGTAATTCATATAGATTTCTAGGGCATTTAAAAGACCGGTTGGTTCTTATTGTCACAAACATACTTTGTCATTCCTGTGCATAAAGACAAAAAGAAATCAAATCAAAAGAGTCATCAACCGACAAAAGAGTCTGTTTGATCACAGCAAAAAGGAAAAAAGAAGTTAAGAAACAAACACCAAAGAGAAATCAACACAAAAGAGAATCATGGTGATCAAAAGGTCGACAAACAAAGTCCTCATGCACATGATTAACAAAGAAGTCAATGACATATGCCTAAACAATTCGGATAGTGGATCCTGAAGAGAATATAGGCCTTTCGCCTAAGCTCTGTCCAATCTTAGGGAGTCGAAATACAGGTAGAAAATGAAGGTCCTATATTTTGGCGAGAGAATCCACTGTTCTAGGAACGAATCACAAGTCAAAACAAAGCATTGTCGCTTGTCCAACCATTTTAGGGTGAGTCGTGTCTTAAAAGGAAAAGAAGAACAGTAAATTGTGCTGTACCCAGAAACACTTCCAGAACCTAACTCCTACCCATACCCCCAACCTTTTAGAAACATGGCCTTAAATTGGAAGAGGACTAGCATTGGGAGGTTGACAAGAGTTTCAAGTTTGAATTCAGAGTCAAGTACAGAAAGTTTTTGTCCGAATCAAATGGCCGATCAAGAACAGAATACTTCTGCGGGACATGACACAGGGGTTCAAGGATATACTCCAACCCCAGCGATGCAACAGTGGATGGACCAAAACATGGAAACCATGATAGCTAGGTTTTCAGCCCTTATTCAAGATCAAGGGGCTAGTAATAGGACTTTACCCATCTCCACAGGACCTGTCAACCCATCACCTTTAAGTGTGAATGTAAGTCTGCCCAATCCAAACACATACCCACCTACCCACATGCCTATTCTCCGTACTCTCCATATCCATATTCCCCATATCCAAACACTTACCCATCTTACCCAAACACATTTCCTTCTCAACCAAATGTCAATCCATCAAACCCAAACATACATTATCAATCTCAAACTACCATAATTCTAATTCCAAACACCTACCCTTATCCAAACAATAATCCTCCAGTCCCAAATACCAACATCCCCTTTTCAAATGCAAATGTATTCCCTTTCCACATGACCAACCCAATTCAGGGCAGTCCATACTTGAATCCAACCAGTTATATCCTGCAGGACCCAGCTGGGCATGTCTACCCATTTGCTATTTATGCACCTCAGACCGGAGTGATAAATATTGTCCCTCCTTACAATCCTTCTCAAGTAGGATAGCCTCCCGCAGCAACAGTTGGTATCACTGATACAGGGGCTGCAAGTAAGGCATAAGTCAGAAAATTGAAAGACATGGTTCTGAAAGTCTTGAATAAAGGCGAGTTTAAAGCACGAGCAATGATATTGCAGCCTGCTGCTATCCTGCCACTAAAATTCAAAATGTCTGATATTGAGAAATTTGATGGAACAGGTTGCCCTATTGCCCACCTGAGATCCTATGCACATGCTATGCAGCAAAGAGGTGTAAGCTTTGAGGTGATGATCTCTAATTTTCACTTGACTCTGATTGGGGCTGCTAAACAGTGGTTGATGTCAGTTGATAGTACCACAATTGCTACCTGGGACAAGCTCGCTGATGAGTTTCAGAAAAGGTACAAGGATAACAGCAAATGGGGAAAGAATAGGCGAGACCTTGAGTCATGCACCCAACAGGAAAATGAAACTTTCGCTGATTTCGCTGAAAGATGGAGGAAGAAAGTGGCGCAAGCTCTTGAAAGGCCTGACCCGGTTGAGCAATTGCGCATCCTTTTGAATAATCTTCAGCCTGTGTTGTATAAACGAATGCGGTACTTGTCATATGTTGACTTCTCTGCCATCCTGGACGTTAGGTTTCGCATCGATGAAGAAATCCGGGCTGACCTCATAGAGGCTCGTTCAAGCAGCTCTGATCATCTTGATATAAGCGATCCAGATCACGAGACCTACGATCACATTTTCGATGAAGATACAGTTGTTGAGGAAGCCTCTTCTGAAAGTGATGGCTGAGATCCCAGGAATCAGTGAACAATGGTTGGGAGTGATAGACCCCCAAGAACATATCCCTTTTTGCCTGTAGTGTCAATATTTCTTGTGGAGTATGCCCATACGTCTTTTATATAATATTTTGTTCTCAAGTTAATTAAGTCTTTAAATTGAACCTTTCGAGTCTGTCTCAGAAATCGAGTCCAGGTCGAATCCTTGTATGATTTCGTGACTCTAGCTTATCGTTGAATATCCTTTGGATATCGAGTCTTCCCAAATGATGAATTGGCTCACCTCAAAAACATAATAAATATTACACGAGTCAATGATGAATCATTTTGAAGTCATGGGCCCGCAAATAATTAAACACATAAATATACACAAAGTGAGTCGAGTGTCTTGACAAAGATCGTCTTCGACCCATTGCGATTGAGCTGTTACTGGCACACTGGGCTGTCACCACACCTAAAAACCTCACATCTAAACCCATCCAAGTCCTGAGCCTTACTCAAAGGCCACACCTACATTAAACCCCATCTAAATCCCATGTCGGATCAAGCACCCATTTACCATACACAACCCATAGGTCTTGCCAACACCAAAACACCCTTCCAACCCTCGCTTTCTCGAGAGGTCATCTTTATGAGTTTGCGCCCTCCAAAGTAGGGGCTCCTCCATCCTTATATTAACAAGGAATGACCATTTACCCGCTCTACAATGAGTGATATAACTTTCTTTCATCCTTCTTCATTCTCTTCCATATGCTCAAAAACAAAAGTCAAAAGGACTCCTTAGGCTGAATCCAGAAGGGCAGCCTATATATAAAATTAAAAAAAGGAGCCTCTCATGAGCAATCCTTCTCTATCTCCCTCAATCTATCTTTTTCTCTATCTCTCTCTCAAACAATTGGAGTCTCTCTCTCGAGCGAAACCAAACAGCCAATCATCAAGACAAACATCTGGCCAAAGGCCAAGCCCTCAGCCAAAAAGTCAATTTCACATCCAGACCTAAACATTTAACTATTCTACCCAGGCCCAGTCGCCATCAACAGCTTTGTTTCAATCGGTTATAACATGATCCGAGTGAGGCTGATTGCCAAAAATATATTAAAATACAATAAATACAAAGGAGGGTCCATAACCCACCAATCAAGGGATGTTCAGCGATATAGTGAACCCAAGGTTCTCGAGTCCTTTTGGAGTCGTCTCTTTATTTCTTTGAGCATACTCTTTTTGGCCTTTCTTTCATCGAGTCACCCTGGGGCTTTTCGTTATCCATCTCACCTAAACTCCTCAATCAAGTCACCCCAAGACATGTCTATCAATCCCGACATACTTCTTCTGAGTCTTCTCACCAAACACCAAACTCGAGTCGCCATCACAACTTCTCAATCGAGTCTACCGGGGCTTCAACCATTTGATCAAGGATCATTGTTTCTATTATGATTAAACAAGCAAATAAGGGGTTGCACCCCTTTTTGCTCTTCAGATTCAGGATCTTTCTCACCGACGACATAACTTGTTCTTCTTGTCAAGGGCACAAACATGGGGCTACACCCTCTTGATCTCCGAGTTCAGGATTTTATCACATGTTCGACTTGTCATACATAAGCAAGGGGCTGTACCCTTCTGACCTTCGTGATCATCATGAGTTTGTCTTGTCAAAAGACGTGAGCTTGGGGCTGCACCTCTCCATGCTTCCCTCAATGGTCATGGTTTTTCACCTCAAATAATGAGCGAGGAAGTCACCTCCCCAACATTCAACAGAAATGGGCCGTGGGACTTTTCCCTATGGAAACACAGCTAGATAATAAATTTGCAGTGAGCCAGGATTTCTTCCAAGGCCTGAGAAGGTTGACCGACCAAATGAGTGATTGAAATTGAATCTGGATACCTATACTGGTCAAGCAACCTCAAGGACCAAAATTTTACCCACCTTCATCCCAAGGTCGCCAACAATACCTACATTCATAAACTCACAAAGCTATCCCACAACCACATTTCAAACCCTTCAACCACATCATATATCCATCACCCTTCCCCTATCATGTCTTGTCTATGCATGTTTAAGGAACAAGAAACACACACTCTGAGATCTGGAGTCCCATTTTGATTGAAAGTTTTGGATAGATTCTCTGTTTGTGTGAGCTTGCATTTCAGTATCTGTTGCACCAAAACCTTGCAAAAGCTAATCTTCTGCAGGTACCCTCCTTGGATCGAGGACACTACATCATATTAACAATCACCTTCCAAGTCTCGCCTGAGCCGCAAAATAAAGCCTCATATCAAGGGCCCGACATCCAACATGCTCAGAAAATGTCGCTAACGCCTCAGCACTTTAATTATCTCTAGTAGAATCCCCATGAGACTATACACATTTTATCTCGACAGAAGCATTGCCAATGGCTATGCACACCATCCCCAGCAGTATCAGTTATTCGGTCGTTTCCCCACGGGTGTAAACCTGAGGCCTCGGGAAATAAACCACTCAACCGACTCAGCTCAGAAAATGCCGCTGACGACTCAGCACTTAGAATCATCCCTAGCAGTATCAGTTATTCGATCATTTCCCTACAGGTGTAAACTTGAGGCCTCTGAAAATAAACTGCTCAACCGACACAACTCATAAAACGTCGCTGACACCTCAGCACTCGGAATCTATCCCATCGAACACCACACAAGACAGTATCTCTTGGTCATTTCCCAACGGGTGTAAACCTGGGGTTCATGGATTTAACCATCCAATCATATATTGTAGTGCATTCACATACGTTTGCACACCCAATTATATCACTCACATGCTTTACAACTCTGGAAAAAAAAAACAAAAAACAAACAAACACATCTATTTTGAAAAAAAAAAATTAGTCTTCCACATCTTTGGAAAAGAAAATCAACAAACATATCCTACCCCAGAACTACGTTTTGGTCTGATTCCCAAAACGGGATACGTAGGCAACCTCTTAGGAGGTACTACCATCCGACTATATCACACCCGAACTGTGTTTGGCTTGATTCCTATTTAGGATACGCAGGTAACCCCTATAGGGCCCAGCCAATGTTTTCGTTCAATATACGAAGCTGGATGTCTATCTTTTTCGACGATGCTCGCTTACTTCTAAGCGATTGTAGTCGAGGGGCTCTGTAGACACCCAGAATTCGTACCCCACATTATACGAATTGTCCTATAAATAATTGTTTATTTATAAATGGACTAACACTTATTTCTATGATTATTTCAGGAAACAAAATATCAAACAGGACTAACGACGTCCGACTAATATAAACGACTTCAGTTAGATCAACATCAAGGGTCAAATCTGAAGATACAAAGCTTGAAGGGTCAAAGCACAAAAGGAACAACTTAAAGGCACAAAGATTAAATAATATTGACGGGGGACCTAAAGCATAAAGAATGAAAGATGAAGATTCAAAGTGTAAAAACCAAATCAAAGCTTTGGTGCGCCATGTCCTTTCTTTGTGTGCCGCGCACCAAAAGCTGTAAAGCTTGGGTGCGCCATCTCCTTTCTTGGTGCGCCGCGCACCAAACCAGCATTTTGCCTCACAAGTCAAGCCGCCCGGCTGCTGAAGACTTTGGTGCACAAACGAAACTTCCTCCTTGCTTGGCCCGGAGAGTAACACACAAATTTCTCTCCCTCCTTCACCTATAAATAGAGGCTCTTAGCTCTCTCTCTCAACACACCAACAGCACACAACAACAACAATCACCCAACTCTCAGCTCTCTCTCACGGTAGAAAGAAATAAAAGAAAAGAAAAGAAAGAAAAAGAGAGTTATCAGACTCTCTCCCTTTCACTCACATACACACAAAAATAAACAACACACATAACACAAATACAAAACGTAAGTATTCCTTTCCTCGTATCGGTAGTAGTGAAAGCACAACGGTCAGGCTATGAGCTAGCCTGATTAAATATAACACAACGGCCTAGAACTTGGCCCGAATTCTGTAAAACGACAGAATGTAATCCCTTTCGTTCATTATTTTATTTATCCATTTTAATATGTAAATACGTTGGATAATTTGCAAATGTGTATATATTTATCTTGGTACATTTGATATGTAAATACATATAGCATATACATTAAATGCAAATATCGAAATGTCCGCTCTTATTTATATATAATTGATATTATATATATATATACATATGTAATATATATATATATATATATATTGATACTTTAAACTAAAATATTCATTTTAGTTATTTTCGTTAAATATAAGTATGTATTATATTATATTTTGTTTATTTTGTAATAAATAAAGCATGTACACATTTTATAACGTAAACGGAGATATAAATCTCTGTGATCCGTTCTCTTCCGTCACATAGTATAATATACCCGTAACATATAAATTCGAGCATGCAATCATAAAAGACCGAAAGGGCGAGTTGGGTGCGTAAAACCTTCCCAACTCGTAACTTAGCCTCCGAGCTCACAATCTCAGTTTTTCTCTCGTTTTCTATATAAACGAGGGTGGCGACTCTGTTTTCAATATAAATGTGTTGTGCACATTTATTACATTCTTTTTCGGGAGTCCAGAGCAAATGGCTCAGGAACGATCAGCGGATCGAGGTGTTCACAATAACATCATAAAAATTTAGTAACGTTGTTTTGATCAACCTCAAAAGATGCTCTAATATCCACTCATACAGATATATCTCTTCAAGGTGCTATTCTAATAGGCATTTAAGCATTTGGATTGTTTGCATATATATTTGAACTATGAGAAAAATAGTATACAAAGTTGTAAATGGATCTAGTTGATAACATTTTTCCATGTACTTTAGATAGGCTGTTAAAGGAGTTGAGAAATACTCATGGGAAATAGTCATCAATTTTCAGAGGCAAGGATTCATTTGCTACCAATTTTGCATCTGTATTTATATATATAATTTGTTTCAATCGGGTATAACATGATTCGAGTCAGGCTGATTGCCAGCTATACACACTAAATTCATTAAAATACAATAAATACCAATGAGGGTCCATAACCCACCAATCAAGGGATGTTCAGCGATATAGTGAACTCAAGGTTCTTGAATGCTCTTGGAGTCATCTCTTTATTTCTTTGGGCATATTATTTCTGTCCTTTCTTTTATCGAGTCACCCTGGGGCTTTTTATCAATCTCACCTAAACTCATCAAATCGAGGGCATGTTCGTCAACCTCACCATACTTGGGTCTTCTCACCAAACACAAAACTCGAGTCGCCGTCACAACTTCTCAATCAAGTCTACTAGGGCTTCAACCAATTGATTAAAGATCATTGTTTCCATCATGGCCAGAGGGCAAACAAGGGGCTGAATCCCTTTTGATCTTCAGATTCAGGATCTTTATCACCGACGGCATTACTTGTTCATCTTGTCAAAGACACGAGCTTAGGGTTGCACCCTCCGACCTTCATATAATGGTTGTCATCACATGTTCCAAGTTAACAAAAGGGCGAGCAAGAGTTGTAGCCCTCCAATCTTCAAAGATATAATTTGTCTAATTAATTTCATCATACTTCCTTTTTCAAAGAGGTATAAGCATGGGGCTTAAGGGGGTTGCACCCTTCGATCTTCAAAAATATGATACAAAGAAGGCACAAGTTTAGGTTGCCATACCTTTGATCATAGATCATGGTTCTTCACTATAAGCAAGGAGGCCATATTCTCAACATTTGATAAAAATGGGCCGTGTCCTTTGAAAATACGGCCAGACAGTGAATTTGCAGTGAGTCAGAATCCTTTCCAAGGTATTGAGATAAAAGACCCACAAAACGAGTGACTGAAATTGATGCTGGATGCCTATACTGGTCTAGCGACCTTAAGGACCAAAATTTCACCCACATTCATCCCAAAATTTCCAACAGCTTATACACTCATAAACTCGCAGAAACCATCCCATAACCACATTTCAATCTCTCCAAACACATATCCTCATTCCTCATCATGACTTGCCCGAGCATGTTTTAAGGAACAAAGGACACATACCCTATATCTAAAGTCGTTTTTTCTTTTATTAAATGTCTGCATAGCTTGTCTGTGTACATACTTTGTTCATAGCTTTTACATTATCATTAATGGCGTCATCCATATCTGCTGCATCAACCCCTTGCAAAAGCTAATCTTCTGCAGGTACCCTCCTATTCACTTAGTAATTAGCTTTTACTGGTCAATCATTGTATCGTTATCCCTCCCAACTACCTAGTTTTTGAGGTATCTTTGATTGTAACAACAGGAGAATTGATCAGTTCTGTGTAGAACATTCATTCTCTTAAACACAGGTCTTGTTGTACACTGATCTGTTAGTGATCACTTAGGAGTATTAATAATATTAGTGCACTTCAAAATCCAAGTCTGACCAACTTGGTAATGGACGTAGCAGTTTAAACTGTGAACCACTTTAAATCATTTCTTTACCTTCTTCAGTTTCTAAGTTCATCTCCCTTGACTGACTGACTGAAGCTTAAGCATCTTCAGTTTACTTAAGCTTCAGCCAAATTACAAGTGATCTTTATATTGTTGGCTTAACTCTTTGTCTTTATACTTCAAGTGATCTAAAAGGTATTCTTTGTATTGACTGAATTTCTCAAGAAATCAGGCAACAGAATATTTCTGTTGCATACTTTCACTAAGTTTTTAAAGCAACCAAAAGAATTTTATAAGGCTATTCACCCCCCCCCCTCTAGCCTTGTCAGTTGCCAAAGTGGACGTACAATCTATAATATACCTTTCTGAGAGGTCTCTTTCTAAGCTATTTACTAATTAAAATAGCTCGATATGGAAGAATGATAGGTTAGTAAGTTGAATAATTAAATAGGTCAACTCTTTTGACTAAACTATTATCCTAAGCAATAAATAATCATCTAAGAGTTATGCATAACTGAATTAATGACTAATTAGTAATGTAAATATGCTGTAAAACAAGTTATGAACTTGTTTTAGTAGTGTCTCACTTTTCACAATGCTCAAATGAAGGTTAGTTGTTTAACTTGTAAGAACACTTATAAAACATTTAAGCAATATGAAAGAGTTTCAAGGGATGAGAAAGATAAGACACATGAAAATTTTAAAGTGGTTTGGAGCAACTCTCTTTTACATCCACCCCTCACAGTCCTCTTAGTTGGCGAGGCAATAATCCACTATATTTACTAAAAAATATAAGGATTATTTAGAAGAAAATCCTAAATTTTCCTCCTCGAGTTGGCTCTCTAACTAGAATACTTTCTACAGATTTGGTTGAGGCACAAGGTTGGTTGTTTGTGTTTCCTTAAGTGACTCTTGATGGAAGCTCTGATGAGGAGGATAATTGAGTCCAAACTACCATGAGATAATTGTTCTTTGAAGATTCTTGCTTCGAAGAGGATAATTGTTTTAAAACAGTTATGTGATTGCAATTTGGATTTGATTTTGTATAATTTTTTATGCTCTTTGTATTGAATCTTCTTGATGTAATTCTTCAATGAAGAGATCTCTTGATGTAGATGTGTAATGCCCCAAATTTGGTCCTAACTCCGTGGTCCCATAATTCGGTCATGTCACCGACAATCAATGCTTAACAAAACTATGTCTAATAATTACAATAATGTTAAAATATTGGAATTAAACGGTAAACCCAAAACATTAACTAAAATAAGATCCCACAAAATTGTCCCAGTTAACTAATTAAATTAACTTAATGCAAACGAAACAGATAAAATTTTTAAATCTCGGGTCATCCCCAATGGTGTCCACCCGAACTAAATCAAGATACAAGTCTACTTACTATTTGGAAAGAAATAATAGGAAAAAGGTGGGCGAACAATACTCAGTTAGTTTGTATACAATCCTTCTAGTTTCTAAGGAAAAGTTGACCAAATGAATGTCAAATATTCAAATATCAAAGGAACGTGCGGTTATCACAATCCACAATATCAAATAAGTATTCAAAATTTCAAAGAATGATAACAATACAAATAACCAACTCGGTAGTCCAATCGCCACCAACCGTCTCATACCAGTTAGAGACAACAGACGACTCACTGAGTCAGATATTTTGATCACGTAAGAGGTCTTATGACTTAGTTAAACAATAGCTTCAAAGATTCCAAAAATACCCCTAAGGTTAAAATACCCCAAAGGGTTCAAATATAAGATGGTATATTGATAATGGCACCAAATGCAAGGTGGTGTAAAGTTGCCATAAAAGACCAAATTGTCATGTTACCCCAGCGACGGGTTGTTTGACACATTGAACACACTTATTATTTTTCAAAATGACCAAATAGTTTAATAAAATAAGTAAACATGATAATCAAATATAATTAACAATATGGTATCTCACTTGCGACCAAAACAATTACGTGAGATTTACTAAGAGAACCACAATTAAGAGTGAGAACGTGACAGTTAAAACGGAATTCAAATACAACTTCCGACACAAAGTCAGCACAACGTTTCAAAGAAATATAATTATTAAAGAAATAACGGATCGGAAGCCTAACAATTTAGAACAAAAGAATTCAAATAACCTAACCTAAACGAGGTATAATTTCTTACTTAATTATAGTAGCGAAATAATACAACTCGTACGCGAATCCAGACACACACGCTTGTCCGAATTTATATTCAAAAGTGAGTTACTAATCACTAAACTATTGAAAGGCTTGACGATTGGAAGACTTTCTGTCATTGTAGTGACTGCAATCGCTATCATACATCATTGACAATGTGATTTTTGAGGTGGTTAGGACTGAGAGGAGGGACAAAAAGAGTGAGAGCAAATGTAGAGAAGAGAAAAACAAGAAAGAAAATAAAAACTAGACAAAGGGCATGATTGTCATTGTGATAAAAAGAAATCATGTCCTTTTAAGAATGTATCCATCATGGGGAATTCAAGATTTTTACATAGGATGTTGGAGCATTGTTAATGGGTTTGAGGGTACTATGGTCTCATTCAAGTCCGTCAAAAACATGAATATGTAACCAGTATTAACGAAGGGAAAGGTTAACATTAAGATGAAATTTGGCTAAACCTCAAGAGTAGGCAGTTGATTTAACCCCCAACTAAAGTTTGACCAAATTTAATTTCAAGGGTGGCGAGTGGATTTAAGTTACCAACCCAACTTGGAGATCAATAAGCTTTAGTGGCCCAACCTACCCAGGCTGCTTGTAGGTTTCACTAAAAAATGAGTAATGATATATTGAATATTTACAATTTTTTTTCTTTAAAAATTAAATGTTTTAAGATGTTATCCTATACAATACTTTAAGATGAATATGAATTGTACATTACAATATCCTAAACATTTTTTGTATATAAAAATACTTTTAGTTTCTTAAATATTGTCTTGTGCAAACTTTTCAATGCATTAAAGATATTGTATAAGTTATTTGGTAGTCCGATAAATAGAGGGATAACACTAAATTATTTATATTCCTTGTTTGGTAGCTTTTTTGATTAAGGATAAAAATATCCAAATTATGTGGATAACCCACTTATCAGGATTAAATAATCTCTCATTCCACCTGTTATAATTTAATCCAAAATAAACAAAAACTGAGACTACTTTTTTATTCCCTAATTGCCCTTACACAAGCTTGCAAACAAAGGAAATTTATAAATATATTCTCTCATTTTTCAATGAACAAAGACTTTTTTTTCTCTCTCTCTCTCTCTCTCTCTCTCTCTCTCTTATGGAAATATTATTAAAAGAGATACATTGACTCAATGAGAGGTTACAACTTTATATAATTATACTAGCTAATTAGAAGACTAAATCTAAGGATCCTACCAATAATACAATGATTGACAGTATTACAAACCATAAATAGAAGATATATAGAATATACAAATATAACTATATACAAATATAACTATTGTTTATGAGCTGTATCTTTATCAGCCCCCCGCAAGGAGGACGACCGAAGGGCAAGACCGATCTTGGACACGAGACTTTGAAAAGGAATACGAGCAAGAGGCTTGGTGAGTGCGTCTGCAAGTTGGTCATTGCTAGAAATGTGAGAGACATGAAGAGTGCCAACCATCTTTCGAGTTAGCTGCCACATAAGTTGCACCCATGTTGTCACAAAAGATGGTTGGTTGAGTCGAAGAGGATATACCAAGTTCTGTGAGGTGATTGATTACCCAAAGAACTTCGGCAGTGGTAGCAGCAATAGCGCGATATTCTGCTTCCGTGGAGGAACGAGCTAGAGTACGCTGTTTAGTGGAGCTCCATGAGATTGGATTACGACCAAGATAGACTATGTAACCGGTAGTGGAGACATAGTCATCCTTATCGCCGGCCCAATCGGCATTAGTGAAAGCATGGAGGCAAGTGGGAGAGTTGCGGTGAAGTAGGAGACCATAATGTGACGTTCCTGTTAGATATCGAAGGAGACGTTTCAAGGCAAGCCAGTGAGCATCTGTAGGTTTATGCATGTATTGAGACAGATGATTGACAGTGAAGGCAATGTCGGGTCTAGTGAGTAATAAATATTGTAAACTCCCAATAAGCGTGCGATAATGTTGTGGGTGTGAGAGAAGAGAGCCAGAATGATGAGATAATGAGGGGGAGGTTACCATGGGAGTGGGAACAGGCTTGGCCTCATCCATTTGAGCTTTGTGGAGAAGATCATGAATGTATTTATGTTGGCTAAAAAAGAGGCCGTGGGTGTGAGGAATAACTTCGACACCGAGAAAATAGGAGAGAGAACCAAGATCTTTAAGAGAAAATCGTGTAGAAATTTGTTGAATGAATGTGTCTATGAGGGTGGAGTCTGAGCCGGTGACAATAATGTCATCGACATAGACAAGAAGGTAGATGATATGATGGGCCTGACGAAGAATGAAAAGAGAAGAATCTGAAATTGTATTGATAAACCCTAGGCTCAGAAGATAGTTTTTGAGTTCGATGTACCAAGCTCTAGGGGCTTGTTTAAGGCCATAGATCGCTTGGCGAAGCTTGCAAACATGATTAGGATGGGTTTGATCAATAAATCCCGGAGGTTGGATCATATATACATCTTCCATGAGAGACCCTTGGAGAAATGCATTGTTGATATCAAGTTGGTGAAGAGACCAATTATGAGAGACGTCAAGAGAGAGGATGACTCGAACCGTAGGGGATTTGACAACGGGACTAAATGTTTCGGTGTAGTCTAGGCCGGGACGTTGATGAAAACCTTTAGCTATGAGACGGGCTTTTTGTCGTTCAATAGAGCCATCGGGTTTATATATATTTCGAAACACCCATTTACACCCGACAAGATTGTACGAAGGAGAGGGAGGGACAAGATCCCAAGTGTTATTATGAAGTAGAGCTTTATATTCAGATTGCATCGCTTTCTTCCAAGACAGACTTTTTAGGGCCTGAGCTAGGGTGGTTGGTTCAAGAAGGGTGGTGGAAATATGGGAGTTGAGATTGTATTTGGGATTAGGTTTGACTATATTGTTGCGAGAGCGAGTGACAATGGAACGAGAGGGGGGAGGTAGAGGGGGAGGAGAAGGGGGATTTGGAGGTGAGGGTGACGAAGGTGGATGAGTTGAGGAGATTGGGGAGGACGTGCTGTCGGGTTGATGGACATCAGTAGATTCCGATATGGGGGAAGGAAGAAGAGTTATGGACGCTTTGCACCATGCATCTGTATGGGGCGTTGAAGAGGTGTCTTTAGATTGAGCAAAGGGAAATGATGTTTCTACAAATTTGACATGACGAGAAACATATATGCGTGTAGAGGTGGGATCAAGACAATAACAGGCACTTTGGGTGAGTGAATAGCCCACGAAAATACATGGCTTGGAGCGAGGATCTAGTTTATGAGATGTGTGGGGGCAGAGCCAAGGATAGCATAGGCAACCAAAACTTTTTAATTTTGCATAATTAGGAGGGGAGCCAAAGATTTTAGAGAAGGGAGATTGAAAAGATAGAGTTGGAGTAGGCATTCGATTGATGAGATAGACTGCGGTAGAGAAGGCAAGTGGCCAATATTTGAGAGGCATAGAAGCATGAGAGAGTAGGGAGAGACCGGTTTCAACTATATAATGATGGCGCCTTTCCGAGTAGCCATTGTGTTGGGGGGTATGAGGTGGAGTGGTGAGATGAGAAACACCATTAGTTGCTAGGAAGGTATTAAGTTTTTCATATTCACCACCATTATCTGAGTAGAGGGTGATGATAGGGCGTTTGAAATATTTTTCAACTAAGGCTTTAAAACGGAGAAAAATATTTTCGGTGTCAGATTTTTTCTTTAGAGGATAAAGCCATAAATACTTAGTAAAATGGTCGACAAAAAGAACGTAGTATTTATAACCATCATAGGAAGAAATAGGAGATGTCCACACATCACTAAATATTATATCAAGAGGACCATTAGAGCTAATAGTTGATTGAGAGAAAGGCAACTTGTGACTTTTATTACAAGCACAAGCATTACAGTGCTGAGTATGGGAAGATTGAATTGAGAAATTTAACATTGAACTAATATGTTTGAGAATGGTGTGTGACGGGTGTCCTAAACGATGATGCCAATCGAGAGAAGGAGATAGAGAGATGGAGTTGACAGTTGGAGCAATGGATGGGACGATGGGATTCCAGTCATAGATGTCGGATTTAGTGAGGCCATGAAGAAGAATTGTCCCCATTGGATTGTCCTTCACAAAAAAGAAATTAGATGAGAATGTGATGGAAACATTATTATCGAGACAAAATTTAGAGATAGAAATAATGTTTCGTGAGGCAGTTGGCACATGTAGTACATTAGAGAGATTAAATTTATGAGAGAATGAGTGAAGAAAAAGAGAACCAATGTTGGCTATTGGAAGACCCGAACCATCGCCGATGAGGAGTTGATCATCACCATCATAGGGAGTATGGAGAGAAAGATTAGCCAAGTCGTTAGTAACGTGGTGCGAGGCACCACTGTCCAGTAGCCAGCCGGATGATGGAGGTGTGGGTGCACTGGCCGTGTAGGCTCTAGGAGGGTACTGTGGGTGGGAGTGTTTGACACGGGGACGAGAGGGATTGGGTGCGGAAGATGGGGGCAATGCAGTAAGAAATTGCTGACGAAAAATGGGACACTGGGTTACATAATGACCAGTTTGACGACACCATTGACAACGACCATTAAAGGGACGCGAGGGTGGTCGGTAAGTGTTGGGATGGGTTGGAGGAGTCGGTAGCAGACCAGGAGAGGGGCAATAGGGACGGTGTATGGGCTGGTGTTTGGCGACAAAGTGGGCAGTAGCGGGATAGAGAGTAAGCGAGGAGGATTTTTGTTTAAGAGTGAGTTCACGATTGAGCAGTTTTTCGTGTAACTCATCGAAGGAGATGGGAGAGTCACGACTGTGAATAGCATTTAGAACATTCTTATAATCAGAGTCGTTGAGTTGGTCAAGTACGCGATCAACTATGTCATCAGCGTCAAGAGGATTCCCAAGGGATGCAAGCTGATCCGCGCAAAGTTTTATGTCATGCATATACTCAGTGATGGACCGAGTACCTTTAGTGATGTTTTTGAGACGATTTTTGAGTTGCTTAAGGTGACCTTTGGAGGGATTGGCATAGGTTTTGGCGAGATTTTTCCAGGCATCATAGGAGGTTTGGCATTGGGAGATGAGAGGGACAAGATTAGGAGATAGAGTGCCGGAAAGAGCACCGAAGATCAGTTTGTCTTGGCGACGCCATGTTATATGCGCAGGATTGGGAGTGGCAACATTATCAGTAGTTATAGTGAGGGGAGGGGTAGGAAGAGAACCATCGAGATATTGGTAGAGATCATGGCCAATGAAGGTTGCTTCAATTTGGGTTTTCCATGAGATATAGTTTGTAGGGGTGAGTTTGAGAATGTGATTAAGAGAGATGATAATAAAAGGTTTGGTGGGTTCGGCTTTGTTGGGGATGAGAACACTGTTGTCAGAAGAAGCCATGGGAGACAGATTGAGGAGCTGGAAAGAGAACGAAGGCGTGGGGAGCAGAAAGTCACAAAAGCCGTGGAAGAGAATTGGGAAGGATGTTTTACAGCTCTGATACCATATGGAAATATTATTAAAAGAGATACATTGACTCAATGAGAGGTTACAGCTTTATATAATTATACTAGCTAATTAGAAGACTAAATCTAAGGATCCTACCAATAATACAATGATTGACAGTATTACAAACCATAAATAGAAGATATATAGAATATACATATATAACTATATACAAATATAACTATTGTTTATGAGCTGTATCTTTATCATCTCTCTCTCTCTCTCTCTCCTCCTAGCCTCCTTCCTCCCACCTCCCCCACCCACCCACCCACCCACCCACCCACCCACCCAATCTCACCGCGCATTTCTACACTTCTTGTCATTTCCTTTTTGTGAAGAGTTTATTATTCTCAAGCTAATACTACGGTTATACTTTTTTAGATAGAACAACTAAGCTTTGAGTCCGATTGTGGGAAGGTAGCTTGAACTAAGATCTATATTCCTTTGTAAATAAATAATGACGGATAATAACACTTAATCACAGGAAAACTATTTTGTTGCAATGTATAACAATTTGATAGTAAAACAGTTAAGTTTAAGTATATTGAGTTTGCTTAGTGGAATTTGTATTTTGCAAAGTGATTGAATTGTTTGAAACAAAAGTGATTGAAGTGTTCAGAACAAGTCATGATCTTATTTTGTACAAGTGTCAACTAGGAGTTTGTTATGAGAAAATGTTAGCTGTTAGAAATATATATATATATATATATATATATATATTCATAGATAAACAACTAAGAGTTTGTTTGGTGTAGCGTTTTCAAAATGAAGCATTTTAAAAACGCTGCGTTTTGAAAACGCAGTGTTTTTCTTTATAAATGCGTTTGAGATATTATGTCAAAACGTAACTTTTTTTCCCAACTATGTTTTAAAATCTGCGTTTTGGAAAAAAAAAAAACCTAGGAATTTTGAGCGTTTTAAAACGCAGCTGCGTTTTGAAAACGCAGCATTTTCTACTGCAGCATTGAAACGCTAAGTTAAGGAATAAGCTGCGTTTTAACCGTGCGTTTTGGCCAAAACGCACGAACAAGCATGCTCTAAGTAATATGCAGTGAAAGTAAAGAGTAATGGATAGAGATATTGACACAATGATGTATATTGTTTCGGATCTCTTATTCTATATCCACTGTCCTCACATTCCTTTGACTCAATGAGGCAATAATCCACTATATTTCTCTTAATTATACAAATTATTGAATAGAAAAGTCCTCGACTTTTACCTACTAGTTGACTCTCCAACTAAGACACTTTAAACAATGTAAACACAAGAAAATAGAATGCTTCTATGAAATGTCGTCCGATAGAAGCAACATGTAGATTGTTGATAGCTTGATTCTTGAGTGATCTCTTGGAAGCATGAGCAGGCTTGACTAATCGTTTTCTCTTTGAATACTGAGTGTGTTGGATATGAGTGATACCTCAACATCTATGAGGCTTGAAGGAGTGTGTATATGTTAAGCTACGTTGAGCTGCTGAATTGTCAAACCAACCTGTTATTAAGCTATGTTTTCCTTTATTTAATTTGAGATGTCCTTTTATATAGGCAGTTGATTGAGAAAATTAGCTGTTGCACAACGGTTGGATTTGCAACTTGTAACATCCACTTGTCTGGTCATGTTCAGTTACCAGCTTGTATTGTCCATTGTCTCACATAGAGATGTTTCTCTCACAGCTTCTTGGTGTCACCTTAATTAGAGTTTCTTTTGAGTGGTAGCATTCTTGAAAGTAGTTATTACCCTTGAATATAACCGTTGCCGGTTGATCATTTGACAGTTTAATCATAATTGTTAGATATTTAATAAACAGTTATGTTCTACAATCTTAGCTGTTTTCATTCTGTGAATCAGCCAAACAACTATGATCAAATCTGTTAATACTCCCTCCGTCCCAGATAAATGTTCCTAGTGGATAAAACACAGGAATTAAGAAACATAATTAATGATGTGCTGTAAAATGTGTTCTGACAATAATACCCATGAACATTAATTGAGTTCAACTATTTTAAATAGTTGGGTTTCTTTGGGATATGTTATAATAAATGAAGCTTTAAGGGTATATTAGGAAAAATGGTAGAGAATAGGTAAATCAAAAGTCTTTAGAAATATTAGTTGGGACATCTCAAAATAGAAAGTAGGAATATTTATCTGGGACGGAGGGAGTATAAAACTCTTTTTATATTGTTCCTAATAATAAATGATGTTTATTTTAACAGTATCATCAAAATAATAATCTAAACAAATGTCTTAACACTTTCAATGACCTATTTACTACATTGAGATGATTTTTTTTCTTTTTCCTTTTTTCTAACTTTTATATTACTATAGTACGTATAAATTAGTACATACATACGTACATACATATACATATTTTATTTTTTATTTAATTAAACTAATATAGTAGTATCTCTTTCTAGGTTGAGATTAAAATTGACTTTATAAAAATAGATAGGTTTATCTAATTTGTAAAAATAGTGATGTTGCATGAAATAATGAAATTAACTATATTATTCATAAAAATGTAGAGAGTCGTAGCTTGAAGAAAAAAAACCAGAGTGTGATAAGCTCGAGGTATCTTTTAATTAACCTAATAATTTATGGGTATTTTTAAAAAAATAGTGTGATACTAAAATTAATTTGGATCACTAAACATCAAATTAGATAACTAGCGGAATAAGTTAATCTTATCCTGGATCTATCAAACATAAGATAACTCTATAATCGAAATAAAATAATCTTGATTATTCTAAACAGTTTGAGTACATTGTACATTTTGAGTAATACTACTTATATATTCATCTATCGATTTTATTTATTTTACGTTTTAAGTGCTTTGCATTCTAGCTAAAGTACAACATTTTAAAATATGTTGTTAATGAGATTTGAACACACACCCTTTTAAATTAAAACATGCATCTTAGACCAACTCAACCATTTATATTTTATGTATTTATTTAAAATGTTACATATATCATGGGGAAGAAGATTCTCACATGAAGAGGTTTTATAACCGATATTGGCTACTTAAAAGATATCCAGGTTCATTCAAATACTTGTCTCTTCGTGTATCTATATATAAATCATCTTCATTTTGATATCAAAAAAATAATACTCCCTCCGTCCCTAAATTATTGTCTTCCTTTCCTTTTTCGTCCGCCCAAAATAATTATCTTGTTTGAAACTTTTCTTTTTAGAACATCACTTTTACTATTCTACCCTTACTTTTTCTTCCTACTTTAATTATGGGCCACATACACATGGGCATTAAAGGAAACAACACACTTTTTCAATACTATTCCAATATTAATAATCAAGTCAATTGAGTTTTCTTAATCCGTGTGCCGGGTCAACCCAGACAATAATTTAGGGACGGAGGGAGTAATCTCTATTATAATTACTAATGGAGTAGTATAATATCTATGATATCAAAGTAATAATATCTATTATAATTACTAATAGTATAATAGCTATGATACGAGAGTTATAATCCCTTTTATAATTACTAATAGTATAATAGTTATGATATGAGAGTAATAATCCTCATTAAAATTATTACTGAGGGTAATCCCTATTATTATTACTAATAGTATATCCTTAGCTAATAACTATACCTAATAATAATAGGTTAAACATATAATATTTATACCTTATTAGGTATTTAATAATATTAATCTTATAGGTATTATTATTAGGTAGTATATAACTACGACATAATAGTATTAGATATTACTATTAGATATTCAGTAATATTAATCTTATAAGTATTATTAATAGCTATTAATAGTATTAGGTATTACTATTATATATTCAATAATATTAATTTTATAAGTATTAATATTAGCTATTACTATTACCCTATGACAATACTTGCTCAAAACCCTTTTTTTAAGTGATTAATAACACATTTAATTTTTCTAAAAAAACACATTTAATTATTATTTAAAAGAAATTCATTTCAAATGAACCATAGTTATATCTACTTCGTAACTACCATATTTAATTTCATTTTCTCTCTAAAATCAGTAAGTTGAGTTTCTAATATATATATATATATATATATATATAGAGAGAGAGAGAGAGAGAGAGAGAGAGAGAGAGAGAGAGAGAGAGAGAGAGATTTGTAACTCCCTTCTTGCTAATTACTTTTTCATTAAGTGCTCCATTATTTGTAACTCCCACATATTTGTAATGAAATTAATTATTTTTCACAATGGTTCCTACCACTCTATATTCCAAACGGTTTGATCTTCAATTTTTTGAGATATCTCCATTGGTATTGTAAAATTTATAAAGCATGTGCCCATTACTCCCTTCGTTTGGTTGCAAGATAACTTTTCCCTTTTGTAGACAATAAGTAAGGTGAAACATCATTTGTCTGAAGGAATGATGGTTTCTCTCTCTCTCCTCCGGATCATGGTGTATTGGATTCGCTTTACTTATATAGCTCATTATATTTGATTTTAGCTTCCATTTTAAATTTAGGTCTGATTTATGTTTTTGGGTTTCGTTGTAGTTGAATTGTTCAATTTCAATTTTAAAATTTTTTCTTTTTATTTTGTACATCTTTATTGTTTTTATGTTCTCGATCTTTCACTTCTTGGTATTTTGGTTTTGCTTAGGCAATGTTTTTGGGGTTGATATTGCTCTTGATTTATAGTTTTACGTATCGATTTCTATTTTGTTTTTGGTACATAATTTATACTAAAATTTTTGTTTTATTTCTGCTCTTGATTTTTTTTCATTTTATTGATTTTTCCTTGGAAATTTGGTTTTGATTTTTTGATTAAATGATGTATATCACTTTTTCTCTTGGTTATGTTTATAATATAAACTAACCAATTTCTATTTTCATAAATGTTAATTGAAATCTAGACTATAAATCCTGCATATATAACAATGTAAATATTTTATTTTCTATTTTGTAAAAATTCTCAAGTATATGTCTAAAATATCTTTATTAAGGGCGAGATGAAAAATAATTCAACAATTTGATATCATTGAAAGATACTTTAGAAATAAAAAAAATATATAGAAATAACGATTTACTCATACCCATATACAAATCAATAATAAATATTTATTCTAAAATGAAAGTATTATACTAAAAATGATCATCAATTTACGTATATTGACAAAACCTAACTTTTTTAAAACATTAAGTCAACAAATATCTATATTAATTATAATTTTATTTTTATAAAAGTACTTCTAAAATATATTAATTAATCTTAATGTTAAATTGCATCCGTGCAGAGCTGGGTTCTATAACTGGTTTTGTTGATATAACATTTTCCATTTTGTAAACAATCACTTTCTCTAAAAATTATCCATTTGCATTTTCCCATGGAAAACACCACACTACCCCATTCCACTTTTGTCGTCGCCAAGGGCAGTCCACAAGATGCTCTGTCAACCTAATATTGCTTCAAGACCTTGTTAGCTTTGTGCATTCTCGACCTCAAAAAGATGCTTCTTTTTCTCTTTCTTGCTCACTCCATGGTAAGTATTCAACTCTCTATACCCCCAAGTTCTTAGCTTTTCCTTTACCTGCAAATGAATTTCTTGTACAATTCTTGAAAACCCATGTCGATTCATATAATTTTGACCCAAGATTATTACAAATTTACTGGTAATAGTTCATAGCTTTATTGAGAATTCGGGTAATCTATAGATTTCAGGTTCTTTATTTTGAAGATTTTGTGGAGACCCAGTTGGATATTATCGTGGTAACTGAAATATATCATGGATACTTTGCTCAAGACTCATAATAAGCTTGAATTTCTGCATCCACTTAATAGATTTACAGAAAAGGTTAGAACTTTGAGCTATCATAAGCCTCAAATCCAGGAGTTCAGCTTTGGAGCCAAGAAGTCTTATCTGAGGTGGGGTCAGAATGGTTGTGTTAAGGCGAGTAGTACTGCTCTTTTGGAGCTTGTTCCTGAAATCAAGAAAGAGAATCTAGATTTTGAGCTTCCTATGTATGATCCTTCAAAGGGCCTTGTGGTGGATTTAGCTGTTGTGGGAGGTGGACCTGCTGGGCTCGCGGTTGCCCAGCAAGTTTCGGAGGCAGGGCTCTTGGTTTGCTCTATTGACCCGTCTCCGAAATTGATATGGCCTAATAATTATGGTGTTTGGGTAGATGAGTTTGAGGCCATGGATTTGCTTGATTGCCTTGACACTACCTGGTCCAGCGCCGTTGTTTACATTGATGAGCAGTCAAATAAGAATCTTGGTAGACCTTATGGGAGGGTTAACAGGAAGCAACTTAAATCGAAAATGATGCAGAAGTGTATATTGAATGGTGTTAGGTTTCACCAAGCTAAGGTTCTAAAAGTTATTCACGAGGAATCAAAATCTTTGTTGATTTGCAATGATGGTGCCACTATTCAGGCTACTGTGGTTCTTGATGCCACCGGGTTTTCTCGATCTCTTGTTCAGTATGATAAGCCTTACAATCCAGGATACCAAGTGGCTTATGGTATTGTCGCAGAAGTAGAAGAACACCCTTTTGATGTAGATAAAATGGTTTTCATGGATTGGAGAGATTCCCATCTTAACAGCAACCCGGAACTGAAAGAGAGAAATAGTAAGATCCCGACTTTTCTTTATGCAATGCCTTTTTCATCTGATAGGATATTTCTTGAGGAAACCTCCCTTGTGGCTCGCCCCGGATTACGTATGGAAGATATTCAGGAAAGAATGGTTTGTCGGTTGAGGCACTTGGGCATAAAGTTGAAAAGCATCGAAGAGGATGAGCGTTGTGTAATTCCGATGGGGGGGCCACTTCCAGTCCTCCCTCAGAGAGTTATTGGAATAGGTGGTACTGCTGGAATGGTGCATCCTTCAACTGGATATATGGTGGCACGGACTCTGGCTGCTGCTCCACATGTGGCAAATTCTATAGTTCAGTACCTTGGTTCCGAAAGAAGCCTGTTAGGTAATGAACTGTCTGCGGAAGTTTGGAAAGATTTGTGGCCCTTACAAAGGAGACGCCAGAGAGAGTTCTTCTGTTTCGGTATGGATATTTTGCTTAAACTTGATTTGCCCGGCACAAGACGGTTTTTCGATGCCTTTTTTGACCTAGAACCTCGTTATTGGCATGGATTCTTGTCATCTCGGCTATTTCTTCCCGAGCTAATAGTTTTTGGGCTTTCTCTTTTCGCCCATGCCTCTAATACTTCTAGGATAGAGATTATGTCTAAGGGCACCCTTCCTTTGGTAAACATGATCAATAACTTGGTACAGGATAGAGAATAAGATATTGAGATTCACATGTGTTGTATTTTAAATATGATGCTGCCTGGGCTTCGTAGTTCATAAAAGTTGTTTCCACAGTAAATCCCTTTATAAGTTCCAGTTATTCAGATTGATTATTTTTCTTTGAAGTAGAGGATTTCTTTATGAGCTTGCAGTTTTCCTTCTATGAAACCAATCGATATGTGGCACCACATCAAATATTGGATGGGACTTGTGAAGACTGACATTATCTTTGGCGTCCTTATTAACAGAACACGTAAAGATGTGTGTATTTTTATTTTACCACTGAATACAACTTTTTTGTTAGCTATTGTTTGGTTTCTCATTATCTTGATGGATAGTGCACTAACAACGAATTACGTAACTCATGAATCATGATTCATGGTATGATACATGTTATGGATATGAAAAGCTAAAATGTATCCGTTTGATGCAATGTCTATAATTACGTAATTATTTGGGTATTTTAGTATTAATAACTCTGGTGACACATAAGGTTTGCTAAATTTGGGTACGTTATAACAGGGAAATTGACTGATTGGTTAGACAATTTATCTGTCCCATTACATAGTTGTATGACCCATTTCCTTGCCAATTCCTTTTACTTTCACGCCATTGTTTACCTATAACTCTATCAAGTTTAGGTGCACCTACTGATCATAAACATTTCAAGATTTGGGTTTATATTGCCTCAAAAGCATGATACTGTACGCAATTCTTGATTTGAGTTTATTGGAATTTGAGGCTGTTGACCCATAAGAATTGTGGATACTTTAAGAGACTCTTCCTGCTGCCACTTCTTTCTTTTCATCTCTTTCACAGAACAAGTGTCAGCACCTTGGCTTATACTACTGGTACTACTACTGGTTGGTTGGTAGAGCCATTTACAGTTCTGTCTCGTTTTCTCTGTTAGGTCTCGTGTTCCCTTGAGAAGGGCTGCGTGATGAAGCTTCGTACTTCACCTTCCAGTCCAAAAAGGGTAACCAATGTGCGGGTCCCATGGGTTCACTAAGGCCTCTGGTGTTGTGAGGTCTTGCTGCGGGAGTTGTCCCCTTGCACTTGAGTTCGCTAAGAGGTTGTGAGGCTTTCCCCAAGGGTGTCCTAGGCTAAGGATCTCCTTAGGTTACTGTCTCTTGGCTCATGCTGGACACTGGTCAGCTAGCATAGGGTCCTACTCCACAAAGAGGCGCTAAGGTTATGGTCTTGTTGTTCCGGGAGTACTAATATCAACGGACCAGGTGGTTATATCTGCTCTATGAAGCCACTTAGACATGACATTTGATAGCAGGTCTGCAGGTGCCATGCTTCTGTATTTACCTCTGGTGTTCCTAGCCAAGCATTATCGCTTATGACCATCAGTTAGAATTTGGCACATATCATTACTGCCGCAGGATAGGTTATTGACCTTAAGTCAAGCATTCCCTATCGGGCAAAGTCTAGGTGCTATGGAGCAGATATCAGCTGAAACACGTGCACTTACTAAAATTAGTAAGAGCTGAGTGGTGTGCCGCAAGGCTTAAACCGCTGAACGTCAATTAGGTCCACTGTGTTGAATGTGGATCTTATTTAAAGAGTCAGCACAGTTTTAGCGGAAAGATAGTTTGAAAAGCCGAGGAAGACTTGAGGAAGAATGGCTTCGATTAGTGAGCATTCTAACTAGTCAGGTTCAAATTATGGGCAAAGAAGCTAATCTTGACTTTGGCAAACGCCATATCACTTCCCTAGAGTCCTAGACACCAGAAATAAATTATGTAGCCTACACATCACCAAAGAAGAACAAGAATTAGGTTTCAGTTAACTAATATTTCATCACGAAGTACATCCTTTATTAACTTAATCAAAATTCACATTAAAACACATAGCAAGACTTATCATCACCTGTACACAGGAACGCACATGTAATTCAAAATAATACACCTTCGAACCAATTACTTTGGACAAGCACACCACATAAAGGACTTGACCCAGTGTATTATACAATACTTCAGTGGCTGCTGGCTTCAGGAGGGTCTAATGCATGCGGCTTTATCCTTGCAATGAGAGAGAAGTGACCAAAGGATATTCCTGTTGTGCATTTCCATTACAAGTGATGATTTTGGTTTAGAGTCTTGCAAAGCACATCACAGAGTATTGCAAAGCACATCACACTCGCCTTTGGACCAAACACTGAAGTAAGCCTGAACACTACTAAGAAAAAGTGCCAGCACCGCACCAAGGTGGGCGATAAGGGACCAAGGGTTCTTGAAATACTTGTGTTCTAATTGTGTGATCCAAGTCTTCCCCATGTTCTCATAGTGCTTCTGTATCTCGCCTTTGGCTTCTGCATATGCAGAAGGGTTGCTCCAAGTCTGTGCCTATTTGGTTTGTGTTAGCACTGTAAAATGAATTTTGAGTTTTCCACAAAAAGTCCCCCGAAATTGGAAACTCATGTTGTTTACTTAACCTCTTTGCATATGCTTTTTGTATTCATTTTCTAGTTCAAGTTTCTGTTTTTTTGGGTCTACAACTTTTATTAAGTATGTCCTTCGTTACCATTTCAGAGTATTCACTTAGAATTTCAAAAATAGTACAAACAATACACATGTTTTTTGATACATAAATGATAGCACAAATACATACTATATAAATACACACTTACACTAAATAAATACACACTTGCACACTTCACACATATATGCATATTTTGGAAGTGATTATTATTATTATTATGATTTTTTTTTTGAACATGATAATGGAACATGCATCAAAATAAGAGGTATAAATGGATTTACAGTTAGGATCCTTATCCTTTTCCTTTATAATACTAAAAGCATCTGCTTCACTTGGGGGTAAAGACTAAAGAATGGTTAGACTAAAGACTGCAGAGACAGAATGTCATAATGCTTAATGCAGTCAAGGTCTTCTTTATACTTCATAAAGTTGATATGGATTATGTAGGTTTGCTAGCACGCTTGAATCCTAATCCATTGTTTACTTTACAAAGAAAATTAAGAAAATAGAGAAAGAAAGGAAGTTAATGGAGAAAGAAAGAAAGGAAGTTAATGGATTAGTATAGGACTGGTTTACACTAGCTACCCGTCAAAGAAAGCATGTTTAGAAGTTAACATAGTAAAGATTAAGAATACTTATATATGAATATTCTTATTTTTAAGACTTTTGATAGTTTTCTTAATTTTAGTTCGATGTAATAAGAGTAAACTTTGAGACTCACGATGATATATGTTAGCTTAGTTTTTCGGATAATAATCTATAAATGAGATGTCTCAAAGTAGAACCCCGTTAGAAGCTAGACAAGGAGAAATGGGAGGAAAATACAAGCTAAATAACATAGGAAAGAGCAGGGCATAATTCCGATGAATTGTCTATGGGGACCCTTTCTTTGGTAAACATAATCAGTACCTTAGTACAGGATATAGAATAAGATTGTGAGATTCACTTGCGCTGTATTTGATATATGATACTCCTTGGATTCATAGTTCATATAAGTTGTTTCTGCTGTAAACCCCATTTATGAATACCAATTATTCAGATTGTATTAATTTCCAGAATTTTCGATAGCAAGAGTATAGATTTTAACCTGTTGTAGCGTTGTGTGGTCTTTTTCGCCTCTCTGGCACGCGTCTGTTGTTGCGAATTTAGGTGTTGAGGGTTGTTTTATTTAGGTCATTATTTGGGTGTTTTTGTATTATATGCTAGTTGATTTTCAATTAGAACGTTGTTTGAAACTTCCTCTTATTGCTTTCGTGATACTCTGGATTTTTTCCGATCCTTTTTACAGCGCCAGAGCAAAAAGTTCGACTTGATTTTTATTAAAGAATATGTTTGATAACTCAATATCAAGTTTTGGGATTGGAAATGGAATTGGTTTAACAAAATAAATTCCACGGAATTTAATTGCTCTTCCAATTCCAAAACCAAGGCTTGGAATTGAGGTGCCAAACATAGCTCAGGGAAATTTCTGTTGCTGACTTTGGGTTCACATAGTAGTACTAGAAAGCATTTCTATCCATTATTTGTTAGCTCCGACTGCTTCAGCTTCCTTGGTGGCTTCATTCCCGTAGATTGACCCCCCCCCCCTCGGTTTTTTGAGGATACATTAGATTGACCTGTACCTTTGAAAAGATAGGTAAACTGAGACGTTGTGATTTAAATTTCGTTAGATGAGCAACCTCGTCTGCTGCAAGTCTTCAACTGCCAAACGTCAATCAGGCCCATTCTGTTGAATCTGGATCTTCTCTAAAGAGTCGGCGCATTTTTGGCAGAAAGATACATTTAAAAAGCCAAGGGAGACCAAGTTGCCAACCATCTGTCGGTGCACTTGAGGATGAGTGCTTCGATAAGCGACCATTCTAACTGTTTATAGGTTGTTTTTTGCTAGGTTTAGTCTAAGGGCAAATCAGCTAATCCTTACCTTTGGAAAACACCGTACCACTCCCCTAGAAACCAGACAGAATTCTGAAGCCTACACATTAGAAGAAGACTAGGATTAGGATTCAGTTATACCAATGTTTCATCACAAAATACATCCTTTATTAACTTAACCAAAACTCATGTATTACAGAGTAGTAACACTTGTCATCACTTGTACATAGGCAGACACATAATTAGAAACAACACACCTTTGACCCTCTTTCATTGGAAAAGCACAGCACACAAAACTAATAAAGGACAATGACCCACTGCAATTCACGAAACTTCCACCACTGCTTGGGAAGGGTTTGATGCACGCGACCTTATTCTTGGAACAGAAACGAGAAAATATTGCAATGAAAGGGAAGTGATAATGGATATTTTGTTTGTGCATTTCCATTACAAGTGATGGTTATGTTTTATATACTTGCAAACGCCATCACACTCTCCTGGGGTAGACCAAACACTGAAGTAAGCCTGAACACCACTAAGAAAAAGAGCCACCATTGCACCTAAGAGGGCGATAAGGGACCACGGGTTCTTGAAATACTCGTGTTCCAGTTGTGTGACCCAAGTCTTCCCCTTGTTCTCATAGTGCTTCTGTATCCTGATTTTGGCTTCTGCATAAGCAGAAGGGTTAGGCACCAAGTCTGTGCCTATTTCATTGAACAGTTTGGCCACTTCTTCGTCACTGCCAAGGCTGTTGTCAAGTATTCCGGCTTTGCGTAGCTCCTTAACATCCTCCGCATGATCAATTAGAGAATCAAGAAAACATATATATGAGGTGACCCAAGATTCATTTGGGACATTTGCACACATTTCGTAGGCAACCAAGTTCAATAACATAGGCTTCGTGGCATCATCTACTGTTATGGGGGGAAGTTCCAGGTTGGCAAAAAAGCCGCAAGGCCGATAATAAATATCTGTCAAACGACTAGATTTGCTTGGCCTGAAATGGATCCCAACAGTTAATAGTTCATTGACATTACGAAAAGTGTACCTATTGCAATCTTTTGTGTCAGCTGGTGGGTCCTTACCTATGAGTCTCATTTGCAGAAGCGCAAGAAGGTGTGCAGGTTTTTCCTCTTCACTGTTGCCCTTATCATCCTTTCTTTCGCGTGAGCCCGTTATGCAACAGTTTGAGTAGGTGTTCATGTTGCATTTCACTTTCCGAACCCTTTCTCGTGCCACAATGTTGTTGTTGTTGATAAACTGGTTAACTGCAATTTTCCAATTAACATCTGTTCTCGACTTCATCAACTCCTCGAGAACAGTGTAAGGAACTTGATTCTCGAGCAAGAATAAATCTTGCTGAATGAAGGCTCTGTGGTGACTTTTTAATCCTAGATCATCTTTCATATCCCCCACAGTGGTTACAGGGTTTATGGAGTGATCGATGCAATGCAGGATAAAGCAACCGTCCTGCAGCATCATAGTCGTGAATTTATCATCAGATAAGCTACCTGTTGAGTTCTCTTCATAGCAGTTTCTGACATCTTTGATCTTACCATAGAGCTTATTGTACAAGTCTTCGAGTGTCACCTTATTATTCTTGACGAACTTGTTTGTAATCTTAGGCTTAAGATTCTCGATAAACACGAGCTTCTCGTTGCCATGGTGGTATGGACCAAGCGAGACAACTCGAGGCACATAGTATTTTTCGAACTCTTTGGTATCTCGCAGCAGCATTGGTGGAATTTTCTGGATTCTTGGCTTCGGGGTGGTT
Organism: Platycodon grandiflorus; assembly: GCA_016624345.1. NCBI lineage: Eukaryota > Viridiplantae > Streptophyta > Magnoliopsida > Asterales > Campanulaceae > Platycodon > Platycodon grandiflorus. Next base: position 3,704,826 of record CM028363.1, on the reverse strand, counting down.
TCCGATTGAGCACTCGCGGAGGATGCAGCATTCATGATTTTATCCATCCATTTATCTTTGTGGCTCTGGTCTGCCCCTGGTTGCTGGTTGCTTAAATCCTTAGTAGTCGCCATTCTCTCTTAAGGTAACAATTTACTGCTTTTGAGTTTGCAACTATGTGGGAAGTGTGATAGAGTTAGGTTGATCAAGTGGTATGAATAAATGTGCATGTGTGTGTATGTATATATACAAGTTTGCCTACTTTTGTGAGGAATTTGGAGGCATGGCTTTATCAACATAGCAAGTTTGGAATCAACAAAGTATATATATATATATATATATATATATATATATATATATATATATATATATATATATATGCTTAAGGTTGGAAGTTTGTAACCTAAACTTTATGTATGGACACACTATTGTTTGTCCACTGATACTATTTAAGATTAGTATACTATGTTTGCGATTAAGATTAGTATACCATGCTTGCGATACTTTTGAAAAGAGCTTTTCCTTACAGCTCTCTCTCTGTGAAAATGATAAAAATGATAAAGATTTGGAACATAATGGTCTTCTCATACAACAGTCTTAGGCTAAAGATACAAGGGAATAAAGCTCAAATTCACTTTACTTTCGAAACTTTAGCTAATATGCTGAGAGGAGGGAACATATTACTCTTTTGTCTTCCATGTGAGGCACATGTTAGGCAGAATGGATTTTGAACCCAAAGTGAAGCAAATGTCCTTGAAAACCTTTCATTTTTATCATTTTCAAGAATCTTTTTATTTTTTCAAGTATGCAAATATAATACATGTGTGTGTGTGTAAATTTAGAAAACGTGGTACCATCTTTTTTCTATTTGTAACATTAAACTAGTCTGCCAAGGAAAAGATTAAAGTCACTAAAAGAAACTAGAGAAATACTAAAGAAAGAGAGCATCATGTGCTTGAGCCACAGAGAGAGAGAGCTGATAAGGAAAAGTTCTTTTCAAAAGTATCGCAAACATGGTATACTAATCTTAAAACAAACATAGAATACTAATCTTAAATAGTATCAATGGACAAACAATAGTTTGTCCATACATAAAGTTTAGGTTACAAATTTCCAACCTTAAGCATATATATATGTACTTCGTTGATTCCAAACTTGCTATGTTGATAAAGCCATGCCTCCAAATTCCTCACAAAAGTAGGCAAACTTTGTATATATACATACACACACATGCACATTTATTCATACCACATGATCAACCTAACTCTATGACACTTCCCACATAGTTGCAAACTCAAAAGCAGTAGATTGTTACTTTAAGAGAGAATGGCGGCTACTAAGGATTTAAGCAACCAGCAACCAGGGGCAGACCAGAGCCACAAAGATAAGTGGATGGATAAAATCATGAACGCTGCATCCTCCGCGAGTGCTCAATCGGAAACCACCCCGAAGCCAAGAATCCAGAAATTCCACCAATGCTGCTGCGAGAGACCAAAGAGTTCGAGAAATACTATGTGACTCGAGTTGTCTCGCTTGGTCCATACCACCATGGCAACGAGAAGCTCGTGTTTATCTAGAATCTTAAGCCTAAGATTACAAACAAGTTCGTCAAGAATAATAAGGTGACACTCGAAGACTTGTAAGCTCTACGGTAAGATCAAAGATGTCAGAAACTGCTATGAAGAGAACTCAACAGGTAGCTTATCTGATGATAAATTCACGACTATGATGTTGCAAGACGGTTGCTTTATCTTGCATTTAATCGATCACTCCATAAACCCTGTAACCACTGTGGGGATATGAAAGATGATCTGGGGTTAAAAAGTCACCACATAGCCTTCATTCAGCAAGATTTGTTCTTGCTCGAGAATCAAGTTCCTTACATTGTTCTCGAGGAGTTGATGAAGTTGAGAAGAGATGTTAATTGGCAGATTGTAGTTAACCAGTTTATCAACAACAACAACATCGTGGCTCGAGAAGGGTTCGGAAAGTGAAATGCAACAGGAACGCCTACTCAAACTGTTACGTAACGGGCTCACGCGAGTGAAAGGATGATAAGTGCAACAGTGAAGAGGAAAAACCTGCACACCTTTTGCTTCTGCAAATGAGACTCATAGGTAAGGACCCACCAGCTGACACAAAAGATTGCAACAGGTACACTTTTCGTAATGTCAATGAACTATTAACTGTGGGGATCCATTTCAGGCCAAGCAAATCTAGTCGTTTGACAGATATTTATTATCGGCCTTGCAGCTTTTTTGCCAACCTGGAACTTCCCCCCATAACAGTAGATGATGGCACGAAGCCTATGTTATTGAACTTGGTTGCCTACGAAATGTGTGCAAATGTCCCAAATGAATCTTGGGTCACCACATATATATGTTTTCTTGATTCTCTAATTGATCATGCGGAGGATGTTAAGGAGCTACGCAAAGCCAGAATACTTGACAACAGCCTTGGCAGTGACGAAGAAGTGTCGAACTGTTCAATGAAATAGGCACAGACTTGGTGCCTAACCCTTGTGCTTATGCAGAAGCCAAAATCAGGATACAGAAGCACTATGAGAACAAGGGGAAGACTTGGGTCACACAAAACCAATAAGTACACCTGAGCCGAGGTACTTCCATCTCTTCTGCAGAGTTTTAACCAACACGAAAATCTCCTTTGCATAAGTAAAAGCTCTGTTCAGTACCGTTATGAATTTCAGTTCTCGTCACTTGTTCTTCTCATAATTTACTTGAAATTAGTTAAGGAATTCAAAAGAGTTTGCCAACACTGTCTTACCAAAACAAACATGTTCTCTACATCACATATTACACAACATATGAAACCATGAGCACAAATGAACAAAACATTATAACGAAGGTCAGAACAAATCATCACTAAGTTACATCTTGAATCTAAATGCTTGATGATTCTGTCTCCTTACATTGAATATCGGAGCTCCATCCAGGACCGTTTCGCACCAAAACAACACAATTGAAGCTGCCTGTGCTTCCTCTATCTGTTAAAATTCCTTCTTGTGTAACTCTTTTCTCTCTAAGAGTCGATATTTTTTGGCCTGTCTGTCAAGTCTACTCATTCACTATCCAAAAACAGGGTGAGTGGTGATTTGAGGATATAAAGTTGGAAGATCACGATAACAAGGATTGAAATTGTTTTGTATATTATCACTAAATGAGGCCTTTATTGTTAGTTATTTTATTTTCTTATGTTGCGAGATTAATTGTCTCCTCAACCACAATAGCAGTACTAAATGAGGCCTTTATTGGTTTCATATAGCAAGTATGAATACCATTACCTGCTGATGTGATAGTATTAAAATTACCTATACTCTGCTTGTTAGCTCCCAACCTAGCTCAAATATGTTTCTTGGAGCTGGCTGTGGAAACTGAAACTCCCCGCTAAAATCATTACCTCTCTCTGGTTGATTTTAAGAGATGGACTTTATGTCAAATAGCCTTGGGGCTAAGCGACATATGTGTGACTCTGCCTTTTGTGTGAGAAGAAATAATGAGGAAGACTCTTTCATTCATATTATTCGAGATTGCTTTAAAGCTCAAAAAATCTGGAATTTTTGTGTGGACACATCCTGTTGGAATGTTTACGCTTCTACTTATGATTTGTTGAGAAATAATTTCTCACAAAAAGATGGAGTCAGCCTCCAAGGGATACCTCAGATTTATTAGTTCTGCTCAATTGCTTTTCATATATGGAAAGACAGGAATGCCGAGGTGATATGCGCTCAAAGGCTAACAGCGAGGCGGGAACGTGTGCCCCAATTGTTAGTTGGGCCAAGGAAGTTTCTCAAGCTTTCTCTGAAAACTTTAATTTCCAATCTCAGAAAAGTCCGAAACTTATTGCTGGGTCTCCTCCTTCCCCATGTCAGATCAAGTTGATCACGGATGGAACTGCAAATACTGTGAGTGGCAAGTGCGGTTATGGTGATATTATTCGTAGCTATGAAGGAGACTGGCTGGGAGGCTTCTATGGAAATCTATGCTCGTATAACCGCCTTGAAGTGGAAAGCACACTGTTTTTCTTGGATTTGAAGTGTTGAAAGCTAGAAATAGAAGAGAAATAATTGTTGAAATGGACTTCAAGCAGGCGTGGAGCTTAGTTCTAGACCAAGGAGAGAACGTCCATCTAATGACGGCCTAGATTGAAGATGTGAAGAGGTTGATAGTGAACCTCAATGGGAAGATACAACACACTTTCAGAGTGGGAAACAATGTGGTGACCTTCTTAGAAGTTTATATATACTCCCTCCGTCCCTAAATTAATGTTTGGGTTGATCTGACACACGGATTAAGAAAACTCAATTGACTTGATTATTAATATTAGTATAGTGTGTAGTTTCCTTTAATGCTCTGTATGTGGCCCATAATTAAAGTAGAGAGAAAAAGTAAGGGTAAAATGGTAAAAGTAATGTTCTAAAAAGGAAAGTTTTCAAACAAGACAATTATTTAGGGATGGACAAAAAAGGAGATCCCTCCGTCCCTAAATTATTGTCTTCCTTTCTTTTTTTTATCCGTCTCAAAATAATTGTTTTGAAAATTTTTTTTAGGACATCACTTTTATCATTTTATCCTATTTTAATTATAAATCACATACACATGACATTAAAAAAAATTATACTTTATACCAATATAAATAATTAAGTTAATTATTTTTTTTAATTTGTGTGCCGGGTCAAATAACACAATAATTAAGGGACAATAATTAAGGGACAGAGGGAGTAGTACATATTTTGTGAATGTGACCTTATCAAGTGTTGTAATTAATAAATTAAAATGTTGATGTAATTGGATTAAAAAAAATTTGATTAGTTTTTTATTTAAAAAGTATTATTTCGGCAAGTATTATATGTTTATGTAACCGGATCTGCTAATTTTTTTGAATTTGAATCAATATCCAATCCATTTAGTTTGTTTAACCTAATTCATTGACTAAGCTAATAGATTAGGTAGACCAAATCATGATTCAATACATTGTGAGGCCTAGTTATGATGATCAATCGCAAAATAATAATAAAAAAAATTCATAAAAAAGTTGCAGAGACCCTTAAATATGGTGCTAAGGGCGTCCACAGTAGTGCCCCTTCATCCACTCTCTATAATCAATTTTAGAGATTTTTATCCTTTCTTAATTCTACAGTGGTTCCTCTAATCCATCCTCTATCTCTAAAACCAATTGAATTATCCTCTAAATACAGAGTGAGTTTTAACCTAAATAGTAACTCAAATCCTTTATATTTTCTTCATTTTATTTGAGCACAATATACTTTTATTTAATATTTTAGAATAAAAAATTGAAAATTATTAAAATATATTCTCTCCGCCCCTAAATTATTATTTTTTTTGTCTGTTCCTAAATAATTGTCTTGTTTAAAACTTTCTTTTTTAAGAGATTATTTTTACCATTTTACCTTTACTTTTCTCTCTACTTTAATTATGCGCTGTATACACATGGGCATTAAAAGAAACTACACATTATACCAATATTAATAATCAAGTCAATTATTTTTTGTTATACGTTCAGAAATATATAGACAATCTTATGTTACATAATAACGTTAAAGTAAATATATATACTATCTCTGGCAATTTTATTTTGTAAAATAAATTATCCCAAAAGAAATAGAGTTAAAATTTAATGATCAATGTCTTTTTACTTTGAATGTGTTCACTCTTATCTATATGTCAATTGAAAACAAGCATTCAAAAATCTCTCAATCAAACCATTATTTTCACTTCCTAAACTGAGACACAAATTCTAAAAACGACATGAGCAAAGTCTCCAACAACAATGAGAGTACGCATTTTTTACTACAAGTTAGTTTATCGAGTTGCAGACACCGTACAAGTTAACTCAAAATCTTTTAATGCACAAGAACTGTCTTAAGTAATCATATAAAACTGACATTTGAGAAGAACATAGCAACAACTTTCTTTCCAATCTTCCTTGAAAAATGAAATAACTCCATAGTTCTCCCTCTGTCTCAAAATTATTGTCTTGTTTGACATGACACACAGATTAAGAAAAAATAATTGACTTGATTATTAATATTAGTATAGTGTGTAGTTTCTTTTAATGTACATGTGCATGTGACTCATAGTTAAAATAGAAAGAAAAAGTAAGAGTAAAATAGCAAAAGTATTGTCCTAAAAAGGAAACTTTTAAAGAAGACAATTATTTGGGGACAGACAAAAAAGGAAAGCACAAAAATTATGTAGGGACGGAGGGAATATTAATTATTTGCCAAGTTAAAAGATATCATTCAACCATAAAAATGTCAAAATATGATTTTCACCCTGATGTATCCACCAAATCCCACTATGCACCCCAACCTACGAAGTGTCCAACTTTAATACACGTTGTTGCCATCTGTCCCAATTAGCCCCCTTGACCTTATGGGCGTTAGAAATAGTAACAGAATTTGACATGCGCATTTCACATGAGGGCTATGTTAGTCATTTGGATCAGGGTGTAAAGTGAAATCTGAGGCTAATTCACTTTGACCTATTTTAGTATTATATTATTATAAAACTATATTTTTATTTTTATATTTCATTACAAAAATTCTTCATCTCTCTTCATTTCTAGCTAAGTCATATTCTACTACCACTATCAAAATCACCGCCACCAACCACAAATTACTGGGCGCCACACCATAAATTCATCTGAATTTTTTACTCCTTTCTATAACAGGGTTCCAAACCCCTAGCTTGCCTCTTTTGGTCTTTACTTGTTTACACCTTTCCATAGGATCCGATTTTGTTGGATGAGAGAATCATTTTATTTCCCTCCCATAGCTATCAACTTTCTTTCTTCTACTACAACTCTCCTTTGATTGAAAGAGATTGTCACCTACTGAAATCATTTCAAGTAGTCTCATCCCAAAATTAAATTCTCTCATTGTTTAGCGATCTGACACCGAAAGAGGAAAGCGACTAAGAAGAGATAAACGTTCGAAGAAAGAAGTGTAACCGAACAAAAGCTAAAGAAATTATATTTCTCCATTTGAGTAAGGCAAGGTAAGCCCATTTCTTGGTGGTGGTGATGGCTGTGGCGGCGATGGCTGGGATGGTGGTGGTGGTTAGGGGTGGTGGTCGTGGCGATTGTAGGGATGACAGTGGTGGTTTAGGTGAAATACGGTATTATTAGATCTCCAAATTTTCAAATCTTCGTATGTGTTATGGGTTCAAACCTTCAAATTTTAAGATTCAAATAATTGAATTTGACTTTGTAATAATGAAATTTAAGGTTGTGGTGGTGGTGTGTCTATAAATGATGGATTTTTTGTATGGGTTAATTCGAAGGAAGGAGTAAGGAATAATAAAAAAAATTAATAAAATAAAATCAAAAATTAATTTTTGTGTTAATGTTAAAATTTGAAGTGGTAGAGGTGGTGACACTGGTGGTAGTGGTGGTAGGAGAACTTATTCGAAATTTTTAGAACTTAACGAATAGTGAAAATAATAAAAAAAAAGTTACTTAGTTAACTAAATAGAGATTTGTTAATACGATCTATAACTTAGGGACCAATACGATAGTCTTTAAGACTGCTTGTAGTAGTCCAAAAATTCAAAGGAGTAAACTGAATATTTTGGTTTTCTTCTCTAACAAAACGTACAAATTCATCAATTGAGTTCTCCATTTTTCTTCATCTTCTTGAAATTATAACACATTTTCTTAACACATTTCTCTTAGCTTGTTCACTGGTAATTACAAAACATGTTGCCAATTTGATAAATATCTCGACACTCGTTAATAAATCTATTATTATACTTATTTTCATATACTTCTAATAATGTGTGCTCAAACTTATTTTAAAAAGTAAAATCATATTATTTTTTAGCTTCTAATAAAACTTTAGTCCTTCAACTTAGTAAGGGTTTTTTTGTCACATTTAAAAATATTGGATAACATTTGTAAACGGTAAAGGCAGGAGGGGAGAATTTCACAAAAAATTGACATATGAGACAAAATGAATAAAATTCAAATGTAGGACCTAACTTAAAGTTAGGTATAAGTGGAGGGACCAAATTATTATTTAACTTTTCATGATATTGATTAGCCCATTACAAATTTACTTGTTCGACCTTAATTAATGGTGAGTGATTTATTAAATTTAGGGTTATTTTTGTCCAAACATTATTTTTTTTCATGATAAATTTATTTGTTTTGTCCTTAATTAAATGGTGGGTGGTTTATTAGGTCTAAGGCTAATTTTGTCCATCTATTAATTTGTAAGAAATATATCACACTTTTATAGTATAGGAGATAGGAGATAGGAGATAGGAGATAATTGATATGGAATGTAGAAAATCAGCAAGGGCGCTTCTTCCAATTCTATGGTGTATTTTTCTTTATTGCTTCTCGTGCAACTCTTCCGAGTCTAAGAAATTCTATACGGTAGGCTACTACTTACCAATAATAATACAACTAGGACTTAACAAGCCCATGTAGGCAGATATATTATACTGCGTCACAAGCCATTTACTAACAATTTAGCAACAAATGCAAGATCAAACTGTTCAACTTGATATATATGTAGTGATTATGATGAAGATGGAAAGGGTCATGAGGTCTGGTACGAGGCTAGCTGCAAACCCTGAAGCAAGTCAAATGGAGGAAGAAGTTAAGATCTCTGTTTATTCCTTATTATGCAACTTTAAAGAAGATGTTCTATAGCTGGAAGGGCTTGCAATAAAGAAAAAGTACAGTGATGCTCGTTGATAGTAAGGGTAACTCATAACTTCCTAGACCCTGACATAGCAAGGGAATCGGGGTGGATTTTGGAAAACACCACTAGAATGGATGTTACAACTGTTGTTGGCAATATGATGGTTTGCTTAGCAATATGCCTCAAATTCCAATGGAGTGAGCGAAGTCTTAATTTCCATACTGAGATAAGAAATTTACAATTAAGGGGGTTGTTGTGCAGTTTTAGGAGCACAATGGTTGAAGGAATTTATTCAATAACTTTTGATTACAAGAAGCTGCAACTAAGCTTTGCTCTTGAAGGGAAGTGTGTGATTGGAAGGATTAAGGGCGATGGTCTAATATTAGGACTGACATAGCAGAATTACTTCAGGAAGCATCACCAATCATGTTCTCAAAAATCATTTGCACCATTTCTCAATCATATTTCGAAGAAGGGGAAATGTAAATGGAGATTTACTTATGATCCTTAGGCCTTGAACTTAAAATGTGTGTCACATCTTTCTTTGCAAACGTATAATGGAATGGTTCAGTTTCTGATAATGTTGCGGTACATTAAGTGGGTTCAACTTTCATTTCTTGGATCCATATTATATGTTGACCCCATAAACCGAAGATAGAATAGATTCAAATTCCAAAAAGAGAATCTCTGTAACTACAAAAAGTACACACATCAACTCAATAAACCTTTAATTGTTACCAGACATGTGGAATGAAATCTGATATATACAATCTTGTAGTCTTCATAGGTTAGTCGAAATGACCACCCTGAGGAGAATAAATTAATAATCTGTCTCCGTACTTCTGGTTTTTATGGGAAAAAAGAAGCAATAAATTACATTCGTATGGACTCTGCCAATCATGTGATAATAATTCAGACAAGTATTAAACTAGTTCTTCAAAGAGGACTTTGGTAATGTGCATTCTAGTTGTTCCTGGAGCACAACAGGTACTATAGTAGTAAATCTTTGCTATTGTTAAGAATGTTTGCTTGATATGATGATCGATCCCACCCAAGGAGTTCTGAAGCACCAACTGAACGAGTTCCTGCATATTCAACTCAATCTGGGGAGATGAAAATTTTCCACTGTTGATAGCATGAACCTAAATATAGTGAATATCAGCAGAAAATTGCAAAACGAAAAAGAGTACTAGCTTTATCCTAAGAACACGTAGGAAACATATTAACAAAAGTAAAAGACCAGGACAATAACGTGGTTTATAGTGGCTAGGTGTTGGCATTGGAGCATGCTCTAATAAATTTAACCTGATTGTTGCGGTATTCACTAAGTTGGTTGCAAACTTTGTTGGTGAGTTCTGAAAGACTCTTGTACTGTGGATGTGATAATTTGGTCTCTGTGAGTAAATTCCCAGTGGAGAGGCATAATGTGCGCACTAGGAGCTCCGCGTCTTCACGCCTAACGTCTTCTTTCTTAAATTTAGTCAGCCACATCTCCCACTACATAAAACAATAATAAATAAAAAACAACCAAAATAATTTGTGGTTATGAGCGCTAAACAAGATTACGTGAATAGCTATGCAGAGAGAATTAGAAGGAGAGAGAAGAAGAGAGCCCAAGTGTGGGCGTGGGTTTGGAACAAACCAATACATCTGAGGTTCCAACCTAGCTAAAATGTACAACTTCTTATTAGGTGGAGTAGCTCATCGAGTCATAATCTAGCTAGTATTATCAACTTTATTGATGTGGGACAAGTGTTCTAACAATGGTAAGACTCACTGCGTGGTGCAAGTGTGGATAGATGTCTATGGCATGCTCTTCTAGTGTGTCCACTGAGATTTGGTGGAGCGTTCCAGCCAAAATCGCTTCAAGTCGCTCTTCTTCTGTCTCATAACTGTAAAAGCAAATTCACCACCGTTAAACTTAGGCTAGCAGATGGCTGTTATATACTCCCTCCGTTTCAGGTAAAGAGTTGACTATACTATTTTTTGATGTTTCATTTGAAGAGTCAACTTTCAAAAAATTATGCTTACAGTTTTCATAATCTTTAATCTTTACCCTCTACTTGTGTTGTAATCATATTGGTGGTGCGTAAGTATTTTTGTAATTATGACCAAATTCAATAACACAAATATATCCCTTAATAATTAGACTTTTCAAATGTAGACTCTTTGAGTGAAACGGATGGAGTATGTACTACAGAGTACTATCTTAAGTTCTCTCAATCTTTGCTTGATCATGTTTCTAATTAATGGTAACAATCACGAAACTGATAAATATATAAGTTGACCAACTATATTACCCATGTATGTGGTCCATGTTGCTGATATAATTTTGAAACTCAAGTATAGATATTGCTCTCCTCTGTTTGCGGCAAGAAAATTCTCTGATACTATAATAGGATGCGACCATCTCAACCAAGATTACAGATTTGGCCCATGCAGTTCGCTCTATCAACCTCGAAGGCTCATATGTATTTGCTGCCGCTAAAAAATAAGCAAAGAGAACACTTTCTGTACTGATCCCAAACATGCCAATACCGCTCTCGGTGTACCAGCTGCACATAATTTTTTTGCCAGTAAATGCCAGTGAAATTTTATACACATAATTGCCAAGAGTATAACTGAGGTTATGATTTTCGCCGGGGAGTTGGAGCTCGGGGTGGGTTGTGGGGATTGGTGGCGACGACTTACTTGTGAATATTGTTCCATTCTATTCGGTGCTGGGCTTGGCACTGGTTGAAGTCTAGTTTAGCTAGCTCCAGATAGGCATCGTTGCTCACTTCAGGCATTACCTAATGAGGAATTGTCAGAAAGAGCTAAATCAACTCAACTCAACTCAGCTAAGCCTTAGTGAAATCAGCTCAGTAACCAATAATTTTACAATTTTCAAGCATAGATTCATGAATAAAGATCATGTTCTACTTATGAAGATCACCTGTAAAGAGACTTGCCGATCCAAACATCATCACTTCCACCGTATTGCTCTATATAGTACCTTGCTTCCACCCGAGGTAAGCTAGCATACCAAGGCATGTCCAATGCATACCCTATCTGTGTATATCATTTGATTATGAGAAAGTAGGGAATTAAAGAGGAAGGTTTGTAAACATGACTACATGAGTAATGTTACGTAAATAGAAAACTCTTATATATCCTCTCGTTCGTCTGCAGATTTTTGAGTGGTCTGAGGGGTTTAGTGAATTGTTTGGCTGTTTGGTTGGTATTACGTTAATCCTAGCTTCAGGTTCTTTTGGTGTTGTAATATTTCACATAATTAGTAATAAAGTTAATTTTTGCCGATCAATAATTTATTTATTTGAAGCTGTCTGATTTATTGGTTTAATTATCAAATCTACACCCTAAATTATGTTAGGCATCTGGAATGGCGGTAAAACCCCAATCCACATTGGTTAGATGTGGGTCTTAAAAGTAGTCACCCACTACTATTAATTATCAACATCATCCATAAAATTTTAGAAGGGCATGTGGTAAGTCTAGTTGAACATGGGTCATGCGTTACTGCCCTGGCTTTAGGCTTGGGGCTATACCGGGCTACAGGCTTGAGTTGTTACATTGACATTGTAGAAAGACAACAACATGAATGAAAAACAACGTAGCCAAGAAATCATCATGAAAAACAATAAGAACCACCAATTTAAAGTCTCCTTTTTAAGCAAATCCATTTACAGTACCGTACATGACAAGAGACTGGTAGAGTAATGCATAGACTTAGAGAGTGTAATTGTGAGATCTCAAAAATTACTTATTTTTATTAAAAAATATAAACGAATTTAATTTGACTTAGAAATATTTGGCTGACTTTTTGTAATACTTGATAATAAACTAGTAGTTTTTACTAAATTTGACTAAGTCATATGTTTGACTCTCTTTTAATATTTTATACTATTTTAAATCTATTATTTTAATAATAAAAATATAACACAAATTTGATTAGTATATTTGTTGTACGGATGAAAGAAAGAAAACTTAGTTAGAAACTTAGTTAGAGCAACCACATTGTTCTCTTCTTAAACAACTTCTTAGTTAAGAAAATGAAAATTTACAATGGTGGAAATCTTCTTAATCTAAGAAGAGTTTTTTCTTCTTAAATAAGAAGAGAATGGAGAGGTGAGAGAAAGTGGGTCAGCCATGGAATCTATCAACTTTTTTTTGTTTTTGTTTTGTTGTTGTTGAAATAGCACAGCACACGACACGGAACAGTTTTGTTTAAAGGTGTATTCGTTTTTTTCTTACCCTTTTTTTCTTACCGTTTTTTGTCTTTTTTTTTGTACTTCTTCCCTATAAATATACCTCAACTTTTATATCATTTCTTTATTTATAAATTAATTTATTTTTACGGAATATTTAAATATAAAATATATTAAGTAAAGTTAAATAATTTTATTTGTTTGAAAAATATAAAAATAAAATTAAAGTGTAAAGTTAATGAGGTGGCAGTAGGACCCAGCTAAGAAGATATGTTAAGAAGATTAAGAGCCCGTTTGGTGCAGCGTTTACAAAATGCAGTGTTTTAAAAACGCAGCGTTTTAAAAAACGCAGTGTTTTAAAAACGGAGGTCTTTCCTTATAAATACGTTTGGGATATCACTTCAATACGCAGCTTTTTTTTCCTAGTAGCGTTTTAAAACTGCGTTTTGGAAAAAGGAATTCCAACGTTTTAAAACGCAATGCGTTTTGAAAACGCTGCGTTTTCGCCGCAGTATTGAAACACATTTTTTGCAAATAAGCAGCGTTTTATCCCTACATTTTGGCCAAAACACTCGACCAAACGGGCTCTAACAATAAAAAAATAAATTTTTAAAAGAAAAATATATAGGTGTCAGTGAAACTAGTTAAGAAAATTTGTTAAAAATATACGCATTGCGTATGCTCTTACTATGATTAAAATTGGGTACCATAGAATAATAATAATTTATTAATTTAAAAGGTTCAATCTTTGACCAACCAATATGGTCTTGCCATGTCACAAATTAGTGAGGCTTTAGTTGACCCTCCCTTGTTGACCAAGTTGGCTGGGAATTTAAGTCTTCCAAATAGGAAAAGTATCATTTTTTATTACTTTTGCTAAGAGAATGCAAGCCACTGCCATGTGCTGCCGTTATTTTAGCCAATTAAAGTCATGGCAATCTCTTTGTTTTGTGAGACCGACCTTGGTTGGCCTATATGAATTAAGAGTAGAGATGTTAAACGGGCTAGTCTTATCGGTTTTGGGCCAGTCCTAACGGGTTGTGGCCCTAACGGGCCGCGGACTAAACGGTCCAATTTTTTCGGGCCACTAATATTGCAGACCTAACCCTAACCCTAGTGGGTTTCGGGCTAAACGGGCCACTATCGGGCCACGATTAAAGATATGATATAACAATATTTTTAAATAGTAAATCGATAAACCATTCATAACTTTGATAGTTTCTTATGTTTTTCAAAAGAAATATAAACTAGACATTTTTTTACATCGATGTGTTATAATTTCCAACTTGTTTTTCTCAAAATAAATAATGTAATAGCTTTACTTAGCAGTTCTTTCCAAAAAATTTGTTTATATTTCAGTATTTATTCACAAGTACACAAAGAAGACCTGTAGTGCAAAGGATAAATGTGTTTGACTTTGGATTAAAACGTTGTTAGTTTTATTCTCATGGTGGTTGTTTTACGTATCTCCTAAACTTTTTACGGCCTAATTAATATTATGCGGGCTGGCGGGCCAACCCTGAAACCTAGCGGGCCAGCCCTAACGGGCCGCGGGTTAAACGGGCCAGCCCTAATGGGCCATGATTTTAAACGGGCCAAAAATATTGAGCCCTAACCCTATTTTTTTCGGTTTAAACGGGCCAACCCTACGGGCCGTAGCCCTTTTAACATCTCTAATTAAGAGTAAACAATTTTACTCGGTAAAAACACCACAAACACACACACTTCACGTACTCCCTCCGCTCTCTGTTCGAAGCCGTGAACCACACCCGAGGGTTTTTCTTCCCGATCAATGCTTGTTTGGCTTCCGTATCTTCGATTGTTCTCTGAAATAATTATATAGGGTCGATATGCTCGAGGTGTAGATTGATTCTATAGGAAGATTGGGTGTTGTATCGTTGATTTTCAGTATTAGTTTTATCTCGATTTGAGGTAAGGGAGACTATGCAGTACTGATTCTGTGTCATTTTAATCACGTGATCGTTTATAAAATATTTCATATCTTGAAATATGATTTGGTGTTATTCGTTATTGTTCCATCTTGTTTATCAAATGGATTTTAAAATAATGCGTTTATATTGATTTACTGTGATTTATCGTGATTTCGTGATTTGGTTAAAATCATGATTATGTGGAATAGTTTAGTAATACTAGTCGGTGTATCGGTCTTAGTGTGCCCCGTTACAGTTGTTATTGTTTGATTGGTTGCCCAGAGGACTGGGAACCAATGATTGAGATGTATATGAGTTCCATGTTTTGCCACTGAATAGTATATTTTGATGCTTCGAGCATGTATACCGTGTTTCGTTCTTTGAACGTTGATTTGCTAAGAGCATGATTTTATTGATTTATGAATTATTGTCCATATTTTAATTTCATAGACAGTGATATTTAAATCGTATGTCTTCATTCTGTTCTGTGGTATTGTATATCCCCTCCCTTGCTGGGCTCACAAGCTCACTCCCCACCAGTTTGAGATTGTTTTGCAGGTTTATTTGATCTGAGTGCGCAGCGGATGCATGGCTAGCTGCAAGGTGTGATAGAGAGCGACAAGTGATTGGTTGATGGAAGTGATTGTTGTAATATTTGAGTTTTAATTGAGTTGTATCAGATTTTATATATATGAGAATTGGTGTTTTTAAGAAAACACTCTTGTTAATTATTTCCGTTGCTAGTTAAGAGTTGATTTGGTTGTACCGAGGAGCAAGGTGGTAACTTCGGATCGCTACAGTAATAGTTATGAAATATACCTCACCAGGCAAATCCTTGGCTATTACCCATTTATCCCGGAGCTGGTCATTAGTTTGCCTTTCTCGTAGAAGTTTGAACGAGAAAACGTTGGCTTCCTCGAGAATCTTCTCTCCCGGAAACCTCATCTGAGAAGCCCTATACAAACTGAACATTGCAGTAATGGACTCCGAACACTGCAATGGGAAGCACTGAAACTCGTCTCCATTCTTGAAATTTAAAAATACATCTGTCCAGAAATGGAAAGAAACACTAGCAGTTATTCCTTCCATCCCCAAAAAAAAAAAAAAAATAGTGTCACTTAATTTGTTAATAAGCTTAAAAAATTTAATAATCCTTACGAACTTCTGAATATTGTTATTCATTGTATTCTTAATTTTTATCAATGATTGAAAATTTATTATCTTAGACATAGTATATGTAAGTTATATACTGATTCGATATTATACGGGGTTGAGTTTTTCAAAATCAAAATGAGAGACTACTTATTTGAGAAGTAGGGAGTGAAATATTGAAGGGAAGGAAAACTTTGTTTTGAAAATGGAGTCGTGCCAAAGATTCTTTTGTACCGGATCCATTTCAAACAAAGAGTTGACTTTTTATTTTTAAAAGTCAACTATGATTAAATCAAATCAAAATTAAAAATCTTTTATTTATGTTTTAAGTAATAAAATCTTATTCACGAAAAATAACATTAAGAATACTATAAATTATAACTATTATGAATTTTTTATTTTTTGTCTTCCAATAAGTGTCCTCAAACCACGTTAGGTCTGACATTAATTCTCACTCACGGTACTTTTAGGTATGAGATTAATCCCCGCTCAGACTAATCGGGTGAGAGTCGAACATGGGCATTCTCCTAAATAGATTGATCCACAAAGGAACTCAGAGGTGGTCACGCCACTCAACCAACCCATTAGATTAACTTTTATAACTTTGTGGAAACAAATAAATGAAGTTAAAAGTGGACTATTTAATTAAAACGGAGATAATGTATCTTTAAATTTGTCATAAACTTACCAGCAGAGACCTTACGACCATGTAAGCGTAGAAGTCTGAACGCCATGGCGGTGTCATCAATATCTGGCAAGGGTGAATCTCTTCCACTGAAAAGTCCGCTTTCGGTCCAGCATCTGCAAATTCTTATTGGAATTATTTTTCAAATGTTTATATGGTTGGCTAGTCATTACTGCATAGAACACAATAGAGGTAAATATATGTAGACAAACTCTATTTCCTAACTCCTACACCTTTGATCTGATAACCAACAAATTCATTTACCCACATGATTAATTCATCTAGTTCCTCTTTGTATATTCATTGTATATTTTGGATTAAGTTTAGTGACATATAAGGAAATGTATACATGATGTTTCATTATCTGAGATGCATGTGGGGTGAATGCATCCTAATATTATATATATATATATATATATATATATATATATATATATATATATATATATATACTTGGGATCAATAAGAATCAGCAAGTAAGTGGTTCTCTTCTTCCATTCGGTTTTCTCTCTCTACTTCATTCTCTTCTTCTCGTTCTGCCTACACCATTTTTTTCTTTTTTTCTGTAACGCCCCAAACCTGAGCCCAATTAAACGGGCCCAAGCCCAAAATGTCACTGCTCGAAATCTAACTAAACCAACCCAAATTTAGCAATACATCAAAATATATTCTTAAGGGAAGTCTGCAGCGGAACGATAACCCAAATATTACAATCACAAAAATTCAAACCCAAAATGATTTGTCTCGCAGGACTAACTTAAATTATTCGAACATTAAAATTTAAATTAGTTTAATTACAACGAACTCAATAAAATATCTTCCAACTTATCCTTGCATGCGTGTCTCAACGTAAAAACGTTAACGTCTCACTTATGACCTGAGGAGAAGAATAAAGTGAAGGGTGAGCGAACAATGCCCAGTAAGTTCAGTCGCCGCCCTTCCGGTTTCTAAGGAAGGGTGGACGCACAAAGAGAATATTCGAAAATGAAACAATGTTAAAAGGTAGTTTGCAGTTCATGCGATACTTTATAACGAAACGAAATAGTGCGAATGAATTAGTGTTTCACAAATGAGAGTTCAAAGAAAAGAAGCATGCAAAGTACGAAGTCGAGTAACCCAATCGTCACCAACCGTCCCATACCAGCTAGTCACGACGGATTACTCACAGATGTCATGATCACATAGGTGGTCCATTGACCATTCACATAAATGCCCCCGAAGGGTGCCAAAATTTTACCCCCTTGCGCAGGTCCATTTTCAGGCTCCACAGCAGCGCCTTCCTCCATGCTTACGTCACTATCATTATCGCTACTGTCGCCTGCGGCCTCATCTGGAACCTCCTCTGGTTCCTCCTCAGGGTCTTCTTCCGGCTCATCCTCTGGAATTTCCTCCTCAGGGTCTTCCTCCGGTTCGTCCTCTGGAATTTCCTCCTCGGGGTCTTCCTCCGGATCTTCGTTAGGGTCAACCTCGTCTGGATCCCCTATCATCCAGTTGTCTAAATCCAAATCGTAATCCATCCTACACTCAGTCAAATGAATACATCAGTTTCAAATAATCATAATCATCATCCTTACTTAATTCTAATTAATTCTTACTTCAAATAAATTTCTACTTCCAACAAATCCTTATTCAAATTAATTCCTAACCCTTCAGGACCTGAAGCCTAAAGCTCTGATACCAACTTTGTAACGCCCCAAACCTGAGCCCAATTAAACGGGCCCAAGCCCAAAACGTCACTGCTCGAAATCCAACTAAACCAAATCAAATTTAGCAATACATCAAAATATATTCTAAGGAAAGTCTGCAGCGGAACGATAACCCAAATATTACAATCACAAAAATTCAAACCCAAAATGATTTGTCTCGCAGGACTAACTTAAATTATTCGAACATTAAAATTTAAATTAGTCTAATTACAAAGAACTCAATAGAATATCTTCCAACTTATCCTTGCATGCATGTCTCAACGTAAAAACTTTAACGTCTCACTTATGACCTGAGGAGAAGAATAAAGTGAAGGGTGAGCGAACAATGCTCAGTAAGTTCAGTCGCCGCCCCTCCGGTTTCTAAGGAAGGGTGGACGCACAAGGAGAATATTCGAAAGTGAAACAATGTTATAATGCGATACCTTATAACGAAACGAAATAGTGCGAACAGATTAGTGTTTCACAAATGAGAGTTCAAAGAAAAGAAGCATGCAAGGTACGAAGTCGAGTAACCCAATCGTCACCAACCGTCCCATACCGGCTAGTCACGACGGATTACTCACAGATGTCATGATCACATAGGTGGTCCATTGACCATTCACATAAATGCCCCCGAAGGGTGCCAAAATTTTACCCCAAGGGTAACTAATAGAAGGTAAGTCATGACTACCGCACCAAAGGCCAAGTGGTGCAAAAATATAAGGTCCACTCTATACCCAGTGGCGGGTTGTTCGTAATCACAAACTAAAAGGTTCACTCTATACCCGGTGACGGGTTTTCAACTAGTGATCATAACGGAGTTCGAAATAAAACAGATTATCAAACGATACATACGGAATTTACTTTGAAGTATAAGCATTTCATCAAATACCAAAGATATGACACGAGGTTTGGAGAATATAATACAACGAAATGCGAAACGACGGAGTCAAAGCAAATTCCGACACGAGGTCGGGCATGGTAATCAAAACGATAATTTCAAAAAAATAAACGAGTAACCTAACGCCGAAAAAAAATATATTCGCAAAATAACTTAAAAGAAGCGAAATCCCTTACCTTAATAACGCAGCTGAACAATTAATTCGTACACGAAAAGTAGCTGTTACCCGTACTTGCCCAAATCTAAAGGTCAAAAACAAAACTAGATTAAATATACACATATATAACTTAAAGTCTATATCTAATTTATAACTAAATAGTACTATACTTAATTATTCTCTTTTATAACAATAACAATATACAATATTGTTTATTAATAGATAAAACCCCAACCATACCAATATACCACCTTTACTTACCAAACTACTTTTCCACCCATATGCCCGTTAACCAAGGAAAAGAAACAATTTCAATTAACCACATACTGACAACAACAATTCCTAACCCACTTTTCTGAAATTTCAAACCTGAGGGGTTCATTCATCATTTCTGTAACTTAGGGACTATTCTGAATATTGAAAAACTACAAATCCAAGTCTGAAAATTTAGGGGGGGTAATCTGTAATTTTCTTCTCCTTCTTCCCCAAACCACTCCTGTTCTGCGATCTCCCTTCTCTGTCTCACAGTTCATTCTTTTTTTTCTTTTTTCCTTTTTCTCTCTTCTCTTCTTTTGTTTTGTTCCCCCACCTTCTCTTCTTTTCCCTCACACTTTCTTTTCTTCCAGCAACACACCGCACAAACAAATCAAATACAACTCCCTCTTCTTTTTGTTTCCATACCAATTTATATATTCCAGCCACAAGCACACACACACACACCCAACCCAAATACACACGCACACACTTAACCCACATACATACACACACATTCATCCTTCACTGGAAACAGAGTAAAGATCAAATTTTTTATACACAGACCACCAACGAAAAATCAAACGACAACCACATAATTATCACTTCAATTCTCCGTCTCTACAGAAACTTACAAATTAACGGCATTAATACTCTGATCGGAGAAAGAAAAACAAGACTTACCTTAATTTGTTCCTTCACAACACTTGCCGCCCGATCAACTCTTTGTGCCGTCACACACACCCGCTCAAGTTTTCTTAATCTTCCTCTCTCTCTACCTCTCTAGTTAAAACAGGGAGTATGTTTTCCAACCTGAGTTTCTAACGAATTCGGCACAAACGATAAGTAGTAATCTCTCCTCCGAAAATCAAAAATCGAATCCCTTATCTCTCCAATGCCGTACCCTCTCCCAGGCGCACAATGCGTTCCACCACAACACTCCTTCACGCCTCTCCCTGTTTACTATTATCTGTTATTATTACAAATATTACTTTTATTATTATTATTATTAATATTATTATTATTACTATTAAACTTAATTTCCTGAGCTAAAACCAGTGGGCTAATTTACGGACCAAACCCAACGTAATAATATCAAAATGTATCGGATTAAATTTATAATTTATATTTTATTACAAAAAGATAATCAGCCCAATCAACTCCCAAAATAATTTGCAATATTGATTTATGCAATTTTAATATTATTAACGAAAATTTGGGGTATTACAAGAAATAGAGCTCTTGTTTCAACAGGCTCTTAATATGCTACAAAACGAGCGTAGGGAGAACAGAGATTTATTGAGGTTAATCTTAAATGTCTGTCAGGAGCTTGATGAACGTCTCCAAGTTGACATCCCTGCGATGGTAGCGCCACGTGCAATGGTCAACCAGCTGATCATCATAATACGTGGGGCGCTGTGAGAGGATTGGAGATGAATGTTAGTTTAAGGACAGAGAGATTTAGAATGAAGGGACATTATTTGTATTGTCAAACTCATGTGTTTTTGTTTTGTAATTAATAAGGTTAATTGCCTATGGTTTATGGAATAAAGTTTATTTTAGAAGAGTTTCTATGAATTTTGATTTTTGATAAGTATTTGAATTAGTTGTATGCACTAAGTAATCGTATAATGAGTATGATATAATGAGTTGTGATTATCCATGTTCTATAATAGATGGCAAGAGGACGACGAACTGGTACTCGTGGACGGGGGCGAGGCGGTAGAGGTAGTGTACAAGTAACAGATGCTACCTCCGAGACTGCAGGGAATCAGGATGGGTCCCAGAACATACCGCAACCAGGAGGTAATGTCAACAGTCCGGCGCCTACGGACCCTATATTGGTTGCCTTACTGTAGACATTGACGCAAGCATTAATGGCTAACATGGCTCAAAATAATCAAGCGCCACCACCACCGCCACCGTCACCACCGCCACCACCACCACCGCCCCAACAACCGATAGTTAAAGATCCGCTGGAAAGTTTCCAAAAAAGGGAGCCAAAGATATTTTCTGGTGTGTCCGGTACTGAGAAACCGGAGGGTTGGATTCGAAACATGGAAAAGATCTTTGCGACAATGACGTGTACCAGCGAGCAGAAGGTTAGTTTGGCTACTTTTAAGTTGGAGGGAGAAGCTGATGAGTGGTGGAAGTCCGAGATGAGGACAGCAGAGGCAAATGGGGTAGGTGCCTATACTTGGGAAATGTTCATTGAAGCTTTTAATAAGAAGTACTTTCCTCGTAGTGTGAGGGATCAGAAGCTTAGAGAATTCCTTGACTTGGAGCAAGGGAAAATGACGTGGGGAATACGACGCCAAGTTCACTGTCAAAGTACGCCGGCTTTCTTCGAAAATGAGGAACAAAAGGCAAGGAAGTTTGAGGAGGGTCTAAATGATCAGTTGAATTATAGAATTGCAGCCTTGGAGCTGCCAACGTATGCTCAAGTTTTGGATAGGGCTAGAGCAATGGAGATCAAATCAGCGGAGTATCGAAAGAAAAGGGATGAGAGGAAAAGAAGCGCCGAGGACAGCTCAGGAAAATACCGTGGCCAGGCTAACAATCAGGGAAGTTCGAGTCAGGGGAACAAAAGGAGGAATACTGATAATGGGCGTTACACAGGAACCAGCCAGTCGGATCGAAACCATAATCAGGGCCGAAATCAAAACCAGGGTCGCAGTCAAGAGCAGGGTCGTAATCAGAATCAGGCGGGTGATACCGTTTGCCGGACTTGTGGGGGAAAGCATTCGACTCAGTCATGTTACCGAGAGACGGGAGCATGCTTTAACTGCGGAAAGGTTGGACACAAGATTAAGGAGTGTCCCGAGCCACTCAAATACCGCTTTGCGCAGAATGCGGGGGAAGGAGATAAAAATAGGCCCAGGGAGCATGGAAGGGTTTATGCGATGACGGCTAAGGATGCGCGGGCAACAAATGATGTGGTGGCAGGTACCGTACAATTCTATACTCGCAACGTTTATGTTTTGATTGATCCTGGTGCCACCCACTCTATCATATCTGCTTCACTTGCACGTCGTATGAAGTTGACTCCTCAAAAGTTAGATATTGAATTAGTCATAGACACCCCGATTAAAGAATCCATGCCTGTGACCTCGGTGTTTAAATCGTGTCCCTTGAAAGTGAAGAGTAGAGATATGCCTATTGATTTGATTCCTTTAGATATACAGGATTTTGATTTGATTTTGGGTATGGACTGGTTAGCTGCTTACCATGCTAGGGTAAACTGTTTTGAGAAAGAAGTAGTGTTTGCTATTCCGGGTGAGCCGGAGTTTCAGTTTAAGGGTTCTAAACCGGTAGCTTTGTCGGGTCTCATTTCTTCCCTAAGGGCGAGGCGACTTTTGAGAAAAGGGTGTCAGGGTTATTTAGCCTCTATTATCGATACCAGCAAGGAAGAGGTTAGTGTGGAGTCACTTGAGGTGGTTAAGGAATTTACAGATGTTTTTCCAGAGGACCTGCCTGGTCTCCCACCAGAACGGGAGGTGGAGTTTGGAATAGATTTGGTGCCAGGAACAGCACCCATTTCTAAGGCACCATACAGAATGGCACCCGCAGAACTTAAGGAATTAAAGGAACAGTTGCAGGAATTATTGGAGAAGGAGTTTATTAGACCTAGTGTTTCACCTTGGGGTGCTCCAGTATTGTTTGTAAAGAAGAAGGATGGGTCAATGAGGCCCTGTATTGACTATCGTGAGTTGAATCGGGTCACTGTGAAGAATAAATACCCTCTTCCTAGAATTGATGATTTGTTTGACCAGTTGCAAGGTGCACGTTGCTTCTCTAAGATTGACCTCCGTTCGGGATACCATCAGTTAAGGGTTAGGAAAGAGGATATCTCGAAGACAGCCTTTAGGACAAGGTACGGGCACTACGAGTTCTTGGTGATGCCATTTGGGTTAACAAATGCTCCGGCAGCATTTATGGATTTGATGAATCGAGTGTTTAGGAAACTTCTCGACCAATGTGTGATTGTGTTCATTGATGATATCTTGATTTACTCCAAGACCCGGGAGGAGCACGAACAACATTTAAGGATGGTGTTACAAATTCTTAGAGAGGAAAAGCTATATGCTAAATTCAAGAAGTGTGAGTTTTGGTTGGAGAAGGTAGCTTTTTTGGGGCATGTAGTCTCGAAGGATGGTGTCTCTGTGGACCCAGCCAAGATTGAGGCAATTGTGAATTGGGAAAGACCTACGACTGTTACCGAAATTCGGAGTTTCTTAGGATTGGCTGGGTATTATCACCGTTTCGTAGAGGGGTTTTCAAAAATAGCCGGTCCATTGTCTCACTGACTCGTAAAAGTGTAAAGTTTATTTAGACGGCTGAGTGTGAAACGAGTTTTCAAGAGTTGAAAAGTCGGTTGGTTTCGGCTCCTATTCTTACGTTGCCATCGGGGACTGGTGGATTTGTGATTTATAGTGATGCTTCACAGAAAGGATTGGGATGCGTGTTGATGCAAAATGGCAAGGTGATTGCTTACGCTTCTCGGCAATTGAAGAATCACGAGAAAAATTACCCGACCCATGACATGGAGTTGGCGGCTGTGGTGTTCGCCCTAAAGATTTGGAGGCATTACTTGTATGGAGAGACATGTGAGATCTACACGGACCATAAAAGCCTCAAGTACATTTTCACCCAAAAGAACTGAATATGAGACAACGGAGGTGGTTAGAGTTATTAAAGGATTATGATTGTACTATATTGTATCACCCAGGAAAGCTAACGTGGTGGCTGATGCTTTGAGTCGTAAGAACCGGGGAAACTTAGCGTTGATGATCACTAGGGAAAAGAGAATTTTGAATGACCTGGAATCCTTGGGAATTGAGGTTAAGGTTCGTGGTAGCAATGGGTATTTGGCAAATTTAAGTGTCCAACCATGTTTGTTGGAAAGAATCAAAGCACGGCAAATGATCCGAGTTAATAAAGATCTCTAGGGGTTTAGAAAATGGCGGTCAAGGGACTTTCGAGTAAGTGGGGATGGTATCCTACGTTACGGGTCTCGAATATGTGTTCCTCCGACTCGGAATTAAAAAGACAGATTTTGGAAGATGCTCATAACTCGAGGTTTGCCGTACACCCAGGAGCACAAAGATGTACCGGACGTGCGTGATACTTTTGGTGGGGAATATGAAGCGAGAAATAACGAGTTTGTTTCTAGATGCTTGGTGTGTCGCAGTTAAGATCGAACATCGAAGCCTGGGGGATTGTTACAATCATTGCCAATACCTGAGTGGAAATGGGAGCATATTACTATGGATATCGTGGTAGGACTACCGAGGACCTTGAAAGGGCATAACGCGATTTGGGTCATAGTGGACCGACTCACCAAGTCCGCTCATTTTCTTGCCTTTCGGGTTAATGATTCGTTGGAGAAGTTGGCAAAGTTGTATGTCGACGAGATTGTACGGTTACATGGGGTACCAGTCTCAATAGTTTCAGACCGTGATGCTAGATTCACCTCAAAGTTTTGGGGTAGCTTACAGAAGGCCTTGGGTACAAATCTAAGTATGAGTACAGCTTTTCATCCACAAACTGATGGTCAGTCGGAACGAACTATACAGACATTGGAGGATATGCTTAGAACTTGTTCCTTGGATTTTCAGGGTAATTGGAACGATCATTTACCATTGGTGGAGTTCACGTATAACAACAGTTACCATGCAAGTATTGGTATGGCGCCTTACGAAGCATTGTATGGACGAAAGTGTCGATCACCTACTTGTTGGGATGAAGTGGGTGAGAGGAGGCTGTTAGGACCGGAGTTGGTGCAGATTACTTCGGAGAAGGTACAACTAATAAGGAAGCGACTTCTTATGGCTCAGAGTAGACAGAAGTCTTATGCTGATAATCGGCGTCGCAGACTTGAATTCGAAGTAGGAGATCATGTATTTCTTAAGATCTCACCCACAAGAGGAGTTATGATATTTGGTATTCGGGGTAAACTTAGTCCGAGGTTTGTGGGACCATTCGAGATATTGGAGCGAGTTGGGGAGGTCGCCTACAGACTCGCTTTGCCACCTGTGTTGTCTGGAGTGCACAACGTATTTCATGTGTCGATGCTGAGGAAGTATGTCTCGGACCCGAGCCACGCAATAGAATATGAACCGTTGCGTCTCCGAGAAGATTTGAGTTATGACGAACAACCTGTTCGTATTGTGGATCGGAAAGATCAAGTACTCAGAAGGCGAACCATTCCGTATGTGAAAGTGCAATGGACTAACCACTCGGAGAGAGAGGCTACTTGGGAGCTTGAGGAAGAAATAAGAGAAAAGTATCCCGACCTCTTTGCAGACTAGGTACGTTAAGTTTAGAGGACTAAACTTCTTTTAAGGGGGTGAGAGTGTAATACCCCAAATTTTCGTTAATAATATTAAAATTGCATAAATCAATATTGCAAATTATTTTGGGAGTTGATTGGGCTGATTATCTTTTTGTAATAAAATATAAATTATAAATTTGATCCGATACATTTTGATATTATTACGTTGGGTTTGGTCCGTAAATTAGCCCACTGGTTTTAGCTCAGGAAATTAAGTTTAATAGTAATAATAATAATATTAATAATAATAATAATAATAAAAGTAATATTTGTAATAATAACAGATAATAGTAAACAGGGAGAGGCGTGAAGGAGTGTTGTGGTGGAACGCATTGTGCGCCTGGGAGAGGGTACGGCATTGGAGAGATAAGGGATTCGATTTTTGATTTTCGGAGGAGAGATTACTACTTATCGTTTGTGCCGAATTCGTTAGAAACTCAAAGTTGGAAAACATACTCCTGTTTTAACTAGAGAGGTAGAGAGAGAGGAAGATTAAGAAAACTTGAGCGGGTGTGTGTGACGGCACAAAGAGTTGATCGGGCGGCAAGTGTTGTGAAGGAACAAATTAAGGTAAGTCTTGTTTTTCTTTCTCCGATCAGAGTATTAATGCCGTTAATTTGTAAGTTTCGTAGAGACGGAGAATTGAAGTGATAATTATGTGGTTGTCGTTTGATTTTTCGTTGGTGGTCGTGTATAAAAATTTGATCTTTACTCGTTTCCAGTGAAGGATGAATGTGTGTGTATGTATGTGGGTTGAGTGTGTGCGTGTGTATTTGGGTTGGGTGTGTGTGTGTGTGCTTGTGGCTGGAATATATAAATTGGTATGGAAACAAAAAGAAGAGGGAGTTGTATTTGATTTGTTTGTGCGGTGTGTTTTGGAAGAAAAGAAAGTGTGAGGGAAAAGAAGAGAAGGTGGGGGAACAAAACAAAAGAAGAAGAGAGAAAAGGAAAAAGAAAAAAAGAATGAACTGTGAGACAGAGAAGGGAGATCGCAGAACAGAGTGGTTTGGGGAAGAAGGAGAAGAAAATTACAGATTACCCCCTAAATTTTCAGACTTGGATTTGTAGTTTTTCAATATTCGAATAGTCCCTAAGTTACGAAATGATGAATGAACCCCTCGGGTTTGAAATTTCAGAAAAGTGGGTTAGGAATTGTTGTTGTCGTATGTGGTTAATTGAAATTGTTTCTTTTCCTTGGTTAACGGGCATATGGGTGGAAAAGTAGTTTGGTAAGTAAAGGTGGTATATTGGTATGGTTGGGGTTTTATCTATTAATAAACAATATTGTATATTGTTATTGTTATAAAAGAGAATAATTAAGTATAGTACTATTTAGTTATAAATTAGATATAGACTTTAAGTTATATATGTGTATATTTAATCTAGTTTTGTTTTTGACCTTTAGATTTGGGCAAGTACGGTAATGACTACTTTTCGTGTACGAATTAATTGTTCATTGCGTTATTAAGGTAAGGGATTTCGCTTCTTTTAAGTTATTTTGCGAATATATTTTTTTTCGGCGTTAGGTTACTTGTTTATTTTTTTGAAATTATCGTTTTGATTACCATGCCCGACCTCGTGTCGGAATTTGCTTTGACTCCGTCGTTTCGCATTTCGTTGTATTATATTCTCCAAACCTCGTGTCATATCTTTGGTATTTGATGAAATGCTTATACTTCGAAAGTAAATTCCGTATGTATCGTTTGATAATACTGTTTTATTTCGAACTCCGTTATGATCACTAGTTGAAAAACCCGTCACTGGGTATAGAGTGAACCTTTTAGTTTGTGATTACGAACAACCCGCCACTGGGTATAGAGTGGACCTTATATTTTTGCACCACTTGGCCTTTGGTGCGGTAGTCATGACATACCTTCTATTAGTTACCCTTGGGGTAAAATTTTGGCACCCTTCGGGGGCATTTATGTGAATGGTCAATGGACCACCTATGTGATCATGACATCTGTGAGTAATCCGTCGTGACTAGCCGGTATGGGACGGTTGGTGACGATTGGGTTACTCGACTTCGTACCTTGCATGCTTCTTTTCTTTGAACTCTCATTTGTGAAACACTAATCTGTTCGCACTATTTCGTTTTGTTATAAGGTATCGCATTATAACATTGTTTCACTTTCGAATATTCTCCTTGTGCGTCCACCCTTCCTTAGAAACCGGAGGGGCGGCGACTGAACTTACTGAGCATTGTTCGCTCACCCTTCACTTTATTCTTCTCCTCAGGTCATAAGTGAGACGTTAAAGTTTTTACGTTGAGACACGCATGCAAGGATAAGTTGGAAGATATTCTATTGAGTTCTTTGTAATTAGACTAATTTAAATTTTAATGTTCGAATAATTTAAGTTAGTCCTGCGAGACAAATCATTTTGGGTTTGAATTTTTGTGATTGTAATATTTGGGTTATCGTTCCGCTGCAGACTTTCCTTAAGAATATATTTTGATGTATTGCTAAATTTGATTTGGTTTAGTTGGATTTCGAGCAGTGACGTTTTGGGCTTGGGCCCGTTTAATTGGGCTCAGGTTTGGGGCGTTACATATATATACTTGGGATCAATAAGAATCAGCAAGTAAGTGGTTCTCTTCTTCCATTCGATTTTCTCTCTCTACTTCATTCTCTTCTTCTCGTTCTGCCTACACCATTTTTTTCTTTTTTTCTGTGCTCTTATTATTGCAGGTTTGTGTTCAGTCGTCAATGGTATCAGAGCTACAAAGGTGCCATGGGAGATGAGTCAATAGCCACAAACAAAACCAGTGCTTCCTGCTCCTCAAATCTTATCAACATGAATCAAAACAACCCTGCGCACTATTTACCCCTATACTTCAACATCTAATCCTTATGTCTCATTGTCATCTCAATGAACATAACTATCCAAATTGGAGTTCTTATTTCCTCTCGCTTTAGCCAATCACAAAATCCAATACACTATAACCGAAACAAACCCCCATCTGAGTTCCTTGAAGATAGACAAACCCCAAATCATGATCGTGACTTGATCTTTCAAGCCTCCGAGCTTGTCCTAGGATGGATTAAGGCCACCATAACAGAGGATATCTAGCCATATGTAAACCCATGTCGTACGGCTCCGAAGCTTAGGATCTCTTAGCTAGAAACATAGGCATTGCTTCCGAAACTCATGTTGAACGATTCCAAGATGACCTCCATGATCTCACTCAGACGCCAGGCATGTCGATTAGGGAGCTACATTCCCCAAAAAAATTTGTTAATTCTTTAGCAATTGCTGGGGAAAGGGTTCCTGATCAAGTGCTGCACGCCAAATCCTTGGCAGGCTTGGCAATGTACAAGGAATTTATCACCGTTTAGAATTCTCATCCTGTTGCTAACTTGGATAAACTTCAGGATCTACTTCTTCAAGAAGAAGTATTGCAAGACAAATACTCATTAGCTGTCTCAAACACTACCACTGTACTGGTCGCAGACAAGTCACAACCAAACTCAGTCCCAAGGACTAATTCGTCTCAACTTGTGTTTAATATAGGTCAAAATTCTGGATCCTTTAATTTCGACAATCAGTGATCTTTCATGCCCCAATCTCGTGGAGGCGGCGGTAGGAATCGTGGAAGAGGTCGAAACTTTTGGCGAAACAAAAGTCATGGTAGGGGCATTTTACCAACACCACAGCCAAATAACCAACAATACTCATATTCCCCTTCTCAACAGACATTTGCAAAAATAAACTACACACCTCCACATACCCGACCTATATATAATCCCCCCAACCCCTTCCTTTGTACTAATCCTTCTCAACCTTGTCAACTATGTCACCAGTTAGGTCACCTTGCACCTACATGTCCCGATCGAAACAATCAAACCTACAACACTCAATACAATCCAACACCCCACACCTTTTCCTACCCAGTTTCTAGTAATTCTCCATACTCTGCCCCTTAGTATCAGTCACCCCAAACACTACCTCATCTTCCATGCCTCCGATTAAATTTGTCCTCAATTCTGGCGCTACCAACCATATGACATCGAGCATGAAAACTATGTCACATTTATCTACTTACTCAGGTACTGACTCTGTCACAATTGCTAATTGGTCAAGCATGCCAATTTCTCTTATTGGTCGTTCTGAAATTTCTAATAGTTCCCGTTCTTTTGATTTGAATAATGTCTTATGTGTCCCAAACATCACTACTAGAAACACGCTAATTACTGTCGGACAAATTACTGTCGAAAATTTTCGACAGTATTTACTGTCGGATATGTTTAGTTTACTGTCGAATTTTCGACAATAATTTTAAATTATCTGGCGGGATAATAATTACTGTCAAAATTTATCCGACAGTAATAGAGGAATATTCTTTGAATGTTCCTTTTCTATCCAACAGTATTTACTGTCGGATTATTCCGACAGTAATACGGGAATATTCTTCAAATATTCCCTTTTAAAGTCCCAGAAAATTGTGATCAATATTGCTGTCGAAGCTCCGACAGTAATTTAGGTTTAATTTACTGTCAGATATTACTGTCGGAGATCCGACAGTAACATTGAAAATAAAACCCAAATCGAACAGCCTCTCCCCCCATTCGCGAATGTCGTCTGTCTCTCTCTCTCTCTCTCTCAGTTGAGCCGTCCCTCTCTCAGCAGCCGTCCCCCCTCCCTCACACGCACACGTCCACCACCGTCTCCGTCGCCGTCGCCATTGCCACGCCCCTCACCCTCATTCGCCGTGCCGTTGCCGTTGTAAACCACCTCCACCGCCGGTAATCTCTCTCTCACACACACACACACTCTCTCTCTCTCTCTCTCGTTCCTTTAAAATTATAATCTCTCTCTCACACACACACTCTCTTTCTCTAAACAGATTCCACTCCACCGCACTGCCGCCATCGTGCCGCCGATCTGCCGCGCCGCCAGCCACCTCTCTCTCAAATTTTATAGTAATTTTTACCCTTTTTTTGTATTTATTTGAATTTTTTTGATATTGTAGTTGTTAATTTTAAGTTAGTTTATTAATTTGTTAATTTTTTTTTGATATTGTATTTGTTAATTTTAGTTTTTTTATATTGTATGCTATTATGCTAAATTTTATTATTTGTTAATTTGTATGCTATTTGTATGATATTATTAAGTTTGTATGCTATTTGCTATTTTGTATGCTATTATTAAGTTTGTTAATTTGTATGCTATTATTAAATTTTATTATTTGTTAATTTGTATGCTATTTGTATGCTATTATTAAGTTTGTATGCTATTTTGTATGATATTTGTATGCTATTATTAAGTTTATTATTAAGTTTGTATGCTATTTTGCTATTTTGTATATGTTATTTTATGCATGCTTTTTTGTGATATTGTATTTGTCAAATTTATGTTATTTGTTTCTAGTTGACCTTAAAACGCAACAAGCTCTAATCATGAACTAGTATGAAGTAGGACGACGTTTTTATATGGGATGAGGAGGAGTAAACTTAACGGTATGCAGTTATTCTCAGTAATTGTCTTAACTACAACACCCCTTAAAACATACACGAAATACAAGTATCGGCCGTAAGAAGTCTAGAAAAGATACATAGATAACATTTACTCAATTGCCACCCTTAGCCTATTTATTATCAATGAAAAGATAATTTTGATCATACTCAATTCATGATAGCTGGCTGGCTTTTAATTTTTTCCTTCCCTATCAATTAAAGCTCCTAGCCAGCCGAAACTGAAACAATATCATCATCGGCCACGATACATACTAGTGATCGATAACTCTCTCGCGCACTAGCTAGACGCAACACCCATGCATGTAAAAGTTATATGGAGTACCACATATGATGAATTATTAGTAATTACATGCATCTCAACCCTAAACCATATCTAAACCCTAAATACTAAACCCTATCTAAACCCTAAACCATATCTAAACGCTAAACAGTACACCTTATCTAAACCCCCTAAACCCGTTCTAAACCCTAAACCCTAAATCATATCTAAACCCTAAACACTAAACCCTATCTAAACCCCCTAAACCCCATCTAAACCCTAAACCATATCTAAACCCTAAACACTATCTAAATCGGTATCTATCATCATATTCTCGTCAACCCATCTCTAAAGCTGATCGTCCCAAATTTCCCACATCAATGTAGGTTTATTGGATTCAAGATGGGAGATCTTTCAAGTGAAGTACCTCTTTCATTCGCTGTCGGGCAATTGCTTGATCATGTTATACTTAATATGTATTGTTCGCTAATTTTAATTCATTATATTTGTAGAATCGACACTATGGTACTGAGGTACCCTACACTGATTTATTTGCTGCGACCCACACCACTCCTGCTCCTCCTGGTGCTGATTCGTCGTTTGTCTTTGTCAATGAGACGGCAAAGAAAGCATTTGTAAGTATGTAACGACCCGAGCCCGAAGCCCGGTCAGCCACACATAGCCCACGCACTGGCCCACTAAGCACCTGGGTCAACTGGCCCACCACAAGCCACCCAAAAGTCCATGGATAGGTTGGTGCCCAGTGGTAGTGGGTGGCCACTTATAAAGCACACACAAGTCCCACATCTACCCAATGTGGGATATCACAGTCTCCCCCATTTGAATCCTTGACGTCCTCGTCAAGAGCCAAAGGAGGTCCAAAGGATCGGCACCCCGGGCGATGTGTTCCTACACATTTTCAACCGGGACCCTCTCTGATACCATTTGTAACGACCCGAGCCCAAAGCCCGGTCCGCCATGCATAGCCCACGCACTGGACCACTAAGTACCTGGGTCAACTGGCCCACCACAAGCCACCCAAAAGTCCATGGATAGGTTGGTGCCCAGTGGTAGTTGGTGGCCACTTATAAAGCACACACAAGTCCCACATCTACCCAATGTGGGATATCACAAAGTATTACTTAAAATATATTAATTTTATTTTGTATATTAGTTAATTAAAATGTTAATATTAATGTTTTTATATTTTTATGACACAGAATGACTATAAAGCAAGTATGGACACGCAGGTCGCCGACGGGCTTGTCCAGACGACCCCCCAGGTGCCGACGCCCTTTGTCGGCAACATTTGGCATTCGGTCACTGCGGAGTCACTGAAGAAGAGGGGATCTCGCCTCTACGGCTTTGGTGACCACGGCGCCGCTGTGTTGAGACTAGGCGGATCAACTTCTTCCTCAGCGACCACGTCTTCTGGTCCTCCGTACCAGTCAGCTACCGAACGTACCCTGGTCGAGAAGACGCAGACTCTCGAGCAGTTGGTGCATCAGCAGGCTGAGTAGATGCAGCAGCGATCCCAGAGGCAAAGGAGCCCAACAGATGCACTGCAGTCGATAGAGCACTGCGACGACGGTCATGAGCGCAGCTCTACTAGGTCTTCTATTGTGCGTAATTTATTTGACCCCCCTCCACAGTAGACACATTATTTTGGTACTGTAATATTTTCTAAATTGTATATATATTAATTTTAAATTATGTTTTAGTTGTTAATTATAGTTTATTGTTGCAGTGTGTTTGTGTTTGTGTTTGTGACTGTGTATATATAACTGCTATATCAGGTGAAACAAAAATTAAATTATTAAATTTTAAAATTTATTTTTTATTTTTGAAATATTTTACTATCGGAGCTCCGACAGAAATTAAATTTCCTTTTGTATTTACTGTTGGAACTCCGACAGTAATTTCTCGTTAAAAATAATAACGAAGTTAATTTACTATCGGATTTTCGTCAGAAAATTAACGCTCTTCCAACAGTAAATTAACAGAATGGTTATGTCTGTCACTTGTTTACTGTCGGATTATCTGACAGTATTTACTGTCGGATTATTCTCCGACAGTAATTA
Source organism: Platycodon grandiflorus (assembly GCA_016624345.1). Classification (NCBI taxonomy): domain Eukaryota; kingdom Viridiplantae; phylum Streptophyta; class Magnoliopsida; order Asterales; family Campanulaceae; genus Platycodon; species Platycodon grandiflorus. The sequence goes on along the minus strand of CM028363.1, from coordinate 3,671,036 downwards.
CTGTCGGAGCTCCCACAGTAATTACTGTCGGGTTTACTATCGGATTGAATTACCATCGAACGATTACTGTCGGAGTACGTCCAACAGTAAATCCATAATTACTGTCAGAATTTTAGAATTATTTTCGGATTTCTCCGACAGTAATGCGTGTTTTCTAGTAGTGCATGCATAAGTCCTTATTGTCCATTCGAAAATTTTCTCATGATAATAATTGTTACTTTGAACTTGAAGCCTTTGGTTTATTTGTTAAGGACAATCACACCAAGGAGATAATTCTTTCTGGCAGTAGTTCGGAGCCAACGATTAATTTTCTTGCTCTTATTCGTGAACGAGCCCCTTCGTCCACTTGGCATGCACGACTTGGTCACCCATCTGACCGTGTTTTGAGTTATTAATTAATAGTGTATGGATTTCGATTAGCGAATCCGTGGTTAAAAATAAAATGTGTCATGTCTGTCTTCTAGGAAAGCCAAGTAAGCTTCCATTTCTTGCAACAAATTTCCATTCCTTAAAACCGTTAGACTTATTGCATTTGGATGTATGGGGACCGTCCCCAGTAGTCTCAAATTTTGGATTTCGGTATTATCTTTCTATAGTCAATGACTATTCTCATTTTGTTTAGCTTTTTCCTTTGAAAATACAAAAATGATGTGATTTCTGCTTTCTCAAATTTTAAAGTTCAAATCGAGAATCAATTGTCTCGTAAAATTGCAGCCATTTACACCATAAAAGCCATTCAAACAGATGGTAGGGGAGAGTTCATAAATAGATAGTTTATCATTTCTAAATAGTCATGAGATTCGACTTCAAGTAAATAGTGTGGTTGAACGAAAACATAGACACATTGTCGAAATTAAATGGGTCTATGTCTTTTGGCTCAATCACATGTTCCACAAACTTATTGGTTGGAGGGCTTCTCCACGTCGGTGTTCTTGATTAACTGATTAACAATGTGATATTTAAAGTACATTTCTCCTTATCAAAAGTTGTTTAAAAAGATTCCAAATTCTCTCTTTTTAAAAAAATTTAGATGCACTTGTTTTCCACATTTGGTCTCGTACAATAAACACAAATTGCAGCCCAAGTCTACTCCTTGCATATTTTTTGGCTGCGATTTAAATCGTAAAGGGTACTGGTGTTTGGATGTTAAAACAAGTCGAGTTTATATCTCCCGTTATGTTTTATTTGATGAAAACCATTTCCACTTTGCTCCTAGCAGTCCAGTTACAGTTTACCCAGTGAAAGTTTTATAGCTATGTAACTAAGAAAACAGAATGCTAGAATATAGTAAATGTTATCAAAGATGTGATAACATCTACTATAACATCCAGTAAAATTGCAGTGGAATTAATAAAACAGAAAGTTAACAAGATTGATGTATCCTTTGTCTACAAGTATAAATACTTGTAGACGTGCCAATATGGCAAAATCTTTTCACTAGAAAATATAGAACCGATTACAAAGAAAACAACTAGCGAAACTCTAACAAAAGATCCTAACAACGAAAGTAGACAAAAGAGACTACAAACTTATGCTTTGGTAATACAATCCTGTCTAATAAACACTGACTTCCACCGAGGACAGAAACTTCAACACAGTTTTAGTAGTTTCAGAATGAGATGTGTTGAAGGATGTGTCTGTATTTCTGCTCACATTCAATACACGACACAGCAGTGTATTAGCCCTTTTCTATCTCAGATCTCTCTCCAAAGCCCTGCAGAATGAAGAAGACACCATCTTCTTAAATAGGCTCCAAGGCTACACGAAAACACTTAGAAGGCAATGTTAATGTTAGAAAGACAATTTACTATATTTACATCAATCAAAACCTTGATTGAATCAATCAAACAAGTCAAAGCTTATTTACCAAAAATTCATCAATCATCCATGTATAGACAAAATTTAAGAAAGGCAAAAACAATCTCAAATCTAACTAATTATGAAAGCCCAAAAATATCCTTGGAAGGCATATTCCAACAATCTCCCCCTTTTTTGCCTTTCTGGACAAAACATCAATTAAACTCCCCCTGAATAAGATATGATTAATATAACACAAAGATGTAATATAATATCAGAGAGTTCAGAGTAGTAAAATAAAAAATAAATTGTTTAAACTGTTAACAACCACAAACACAGAAATGTTATGACATTTAAAACAACATCTCTTGAGGCAGTAATGTCAAACAGAGTTGTCTCCCCCTGCATTGTTGTCTCCCCCTGCATTAGAGGATTCTCCCCCTTTTTGTCCAGAAGAGGATGGCACTTGGGCATCAAGAAAAGCCTGGAACCGTGATTGCAAATCCTCAAGAAATACAAGGTGAGCACGAGTAGCAGCAATCTGAGCAGCAAGAAGAGGAAGCTGCGAGCGAACAAATGGCACAGACAGTGAGGCTGTAGAGGAATCAGGGACATCTGCAGAGGACATATGAACTGGAGAAGATGGAGAAATTCCAGCAAAGATCGTAGAAGAACTGGCCAAGGGTAAGTCAATGACCCTATCCCCTTTCAACAATTGAGCAGAAATCTTCAAAACTTTGGGACGACTTGTGATTCGATCAGTGCACACGATACCGTGATGCACCAAAAATCGAAAAATCAAACTCGGGAAAGGGAAGGACCAGCGATCTGAGAGAGTTTCAGCATAAAAGGTAATACTATCAAACACACATTGCCCAAAATTAAAAGGAAGGCCAGTGCCAATTTGGAAAATGAGTTTAGCCTGGGATTGAGTCACCACGGAAGTGTTGTTTGAAGGGACCCAATTTGCAGTGCACAATTTGTGCAAGACTGAGTAAAACGAAGTCAATTGGGCAGATTGAAGTTTCTCAGGAGATATAGGCCATTTGCTGATTTTTCCCCCAGTCAAGACAGATGTGATCTCATTGAAGTTATCAACCACAGATGATAATTCAACATTCTCAGTTGCACAAAACTCATTGATTTTGGAAGGAGTAAAATTTATAATTTTGTTTCGAACAAAAACCTGACCAAATCTGTCAGAACCTTCCATGCACATGGCCTTTTCAAGGTTGGCATAAAACTCTATGACTAGAGTTTTGACATAGGGTGAGGAAGAGGTCACAGTATTTAAAAGTTTGCGATCAATTAAAAATTGAGACAAATTAAACCGATCAAGAACCTCTAACTGAACCTGTTTTTCCTCAAGAAAATTGCGAGTGATGAAACGATCATACCTCAAGGATGCCTCACGGGTGTAGAAAAGAGGATTAAAAGCTGAATCAATATCCAGGGGTGGAGATGATGTGAGAGGAGATGCCACCACATCTTCGTCAGCATCAGATTGAAGACCTTCAACAGATTCAGAAGAAGCTTGTCCAGATGGTTCCACAGAATCCCTATCAAGGGAATTCGTTCTTTCACTATCACTGGATGGAAGAGTAGGGGACTTAGGGCAAGAAGGTTTCTTCCCTAGTTTTAGCATGACTTCTGCAAGGGTGGAGTCATCAGGGAGACCATCACTGTGAGTAGGCGAGGCCGCTTGAACCGAGGGTGCCACAGGACTGTCCAGATCAGCATTGGGCTGAAAATTGTCAATCTCTTCAAAGAGATCATCAGACTCTTCTTGCACCACAGAAGCAGGAAGAGATGGCTCAGAAGCGGAGGGAGGAACAACAGAGCGAACCACACACACATGAGGAAAGTCCATATCCTCATTTGATGAAGGCGGGACAAAATCAGCGTCAGTGGCGTCATCATCTTCAAGGTGAACCGCTGGAGATTCTTGTTGCAGCAAGCGCCCCCTTTTTGCTTCAGAAACAGAGGTAGGAGACAGAGGCTCCAAATTTGGAGTAAGCCCCCTTTGCCGCTTTGAAAAGCGCACTGTAGGACGCCCAATAGGGCCAAGAGAGGCGCCTACTTGCTTCAAATCAGGGGGGTTTTCAACATCAATGACGTTGCCTGCTTCGCCTGGAAGAATGGCGTCAATAGGAGCAGGAGCATCATCGAATGGAACAACTGTGAGAGGGGGTGTACTGTGAAGGGCGGATGTCTCCATATTTTGGGAGACATCAGCTGAAGGAGATGCTGGATTCTGAGATGGAGAAGGAGAGCCCACAGCCTTGGATGCCATTGAAGAATCTGGAAAAATAGAGAGAGAAAGAGACTGCACTTGAAAGAATTTGTCAGAATACAAGAGAGAAGATGCAGTTAGGGCACAGTTAGGGCACGGTTTAATTTTTGGGAAAGAAAGAACTAATTTTGAAGGAGAACAACTGCTACTTTCCAAAAAAAACTGCTACTTACCAAAAAATATTTTTGGTAAAATAACTTCCTTTTTTTCAAATTCTCATCAAAAATAGGCATCTGAATATTACCCAAAATGTCCCTGTGATAAATCTTCTGCTAAGGGACCCTCAAATCATCTTAATGCTCAAAAATCAAGTACCATTCAAATTGTTTATAGACAAACACAATGAAGGATAATGATTCACAGTCAATAGGCCACTTTGGAGAAAAATAGATGATGAGAAACTTTTAGCATGAGAGTATATTCACCAGACCAAATGTCCTATAGGAATGCCTAACCATGAAGAATAAGACAATGCGCACACAAGTGAGGGACTTTGCTCAATGAATGTGAAGGAGAAAAATGTTGGCACACTGAGAGACACATTTTGCAATTTTTGAATTCAATGGATCAAGATCCTCTTCTCCCAGTCCCTTTATATGATGATTTTTGCCTTAAAGATGAAGGGATTTAACCAGTAGGTAGCTTTCACTCTTCCTCAAGGATAGCCCTTTCTCATATGATCACGCCAAAAATTCAAAGAACATATTGATCTAGATTATAAGATCACATATGAGTGGCTGCATACACATTGAGAAGGTAGCTTTTTCCCTCAAAGGCTTCCAATCACTGATTTGGCTTATTCACTGGGAGAACTTCTTTTTTTTTTTATATATATATTTTTTTTATTTTGAATAGAGATCCACATTCAAAAAAAATGTCTTTCAAATACCACATTTTTTTTTTAAAAATCATTTGACAAAGTCGTGCCCAAGACAACATGCAAGATGATGAATTTTTTTTTTTTTTTTACAACAAGCACATGTGGTCACATTAGAGACCACATGTTGTGAGACAATCAAATAGCACACAGACTTAGAGATTTCCTAAGAGTAGAAAATCTCTCAAAATCAAGAGCCTTGGTGAACACATCGCTAATTGATTCTCGGTTCCTATAAATTCCATGCGGATAATTTTCTGTTCAACCAAATCCCGAATAAAGTGATGTCGAATATCAATATGTTTGGTGCGGGAGTGTTGAAGGATTTTTCGAGATATCTATAGCATGGAATTATCACAATAAACAACAAGAGTATCACTAGCCCATAATCATTGATCATCGATTCATCCAAAGAAGTTGAGAGCAACAACTACCAACCGCTACATATTCGATTCGCGGTTGACGGTGAAACGCAGCTTTGTTTTTGCTATACCATGAAACCAAATTGTTCCCCAAATAAAAACAACCCCGGTGGTGCTTTTACGATCATTGATATTTCTGCCTAATCGAATCACTAAAACCAACAAGATTGGTATTAGTGTCTCTAGTGTACCACACCCAAGTTTGGTTGTCCCACTAACATATCGAATGATACGTTTTAAGGCCTTTATGGGAGACCTTGGGATTTGCTTGGTACCTTGCACGCACACAAACACTATACATAATGTCCGGTTTTTGGCGCTAGGTACCACGACTTCCTATCATACTTCTAAACAAGGTGTGATCTACACCTTCACCTTCATCATCCCTACACAACTTTTGAGATGATCCCATGGGAGTTTTCAAATGGGATGCATTCTCAAGACCAAACTTTTAACCAAGTTTTGAGCATACTTGGTTTGAGACACAAAAATTCCTTCATTGCTTTGCTTCACTTGAAGACCAAGAAAATAGTTTAACTCACCAACCATACTCATCTCAAATGTTGATGTCATGTTTTTGACAAAATGTCCTAACATCTTTTCGATGTAGATCCAAACACAATGTCATCCACATATATTTGAGCAATGAGAATGTCACTTTTCTCCTTTTGAATGAACAGAGTTTTATCAACCTCACCTCTTTTGAAACCAATTTCAAGAAGATATTCAAGTAAGTCTTCCATACCAAGCTCTAGGAGCTTGTTTAAGACCATACAAAGCCTTCTTCAATTTAAAAACATGGTTTGGTTTGTGAGGATCTTCAAATCCTTTTGGTTGTTCCACAAAAACTTCTTCATTCAAAATGCCATTTAAAAAGCACTTTTCACATCCATCTGATGGAGTGTGATTCCAAGATGACAAGCAATGGCAAGCATTAATCGAATAGACTCAATGCGGGCTACAGGAGCAAAGGTTTCATCAAAGTCCACCCCTTCTACCTGTGTATACCCCTGAGCTACCAATCGTGCTTTATTTCTAACTATTTTCCCGCACTCATCGCTTTATTTTTGAAAATCCACTTAGTTCCTATTACATTACCTTGACTAGGTCTAGGAACTAAGTACCAAACATCATTTTTGGAAAACTGATTTAATTCTTCCAACATGGCAGTTATCCAAAAATCATCCCCAAGAGCTTCTTTCACATTTTTAGGTTCAAGATTTGATATGAAGCAACAAGTTCTAGCATTTAAACAATCTGATGACAAATAGGCCAAGCTTACCATTTTTTGTAATCCACTTTACCTTTTGTCTTGTCTTCATTCCATCAAACACATTACCAATCACTTGAGTTGTAGGGTGATTTTTCGAATTCGCTTGACACATCCGCCTTTGATCGGTTTCGGCCTCATCACCGATTCAACGGTTCGGTTCGATTCTGTTTCAGCTGATCCTGAGTCGTTGGTAGGTGTGTTCGAGGATGTCCCCACATTTTCGGACACATTTCCTTCAGAATCATTTGATGCTGGATTTAGTGAATCAGTAACAATTTTTTCTGGCACACTGTTCTGCCCTGCATCATCCAGCAACCCTGTAATATCATCTTCAGCAGTTTTCTGTCCAAGGTTTGCAAAATCATCAAAAGTAATATTTATGGATTCCATTATAGTCTTAGTCCGAAGATTAAAGACTCGAAATGCTCTACTATTTGATGAATACCCCACAAAAATGCATTTGTCACTCTTAGAATCAAATTTTGAAAGATGATCTCGGTCATTTAAGAGATAACATATACACCCAAAAACGTGAAAATATTTGAGATTCGACTTTTTTCCCAAAAGGATTTCATATGGAGTCATGGTGCAACCGGGTCTCAAATATACACGATTTCCAATGTGACAAGCAGTGTTTAAGGCTTCAGCCCAAAAACGTTTTGAAAGATTTTGAGAACTAAGCATGACACGTGCCATTTCTTGAAGTGTGCGATTTTTCCTTTCCGCTACTCCATTTTGTTGTGGAGTTTTGGGGGCTGAATACTCATGAGTAATCCCCTTTGAATCGCAATATTTGGAAAAAGAAGAATTTTCATACTCGGTACCATGATCCGAACGAATCTTAATAACTTTTAAGTCATATAGATTCCGAACCTTTTTGTACCAAGTTTTAAAAGCTTCAAAAGTTTCAGATTTTTCTCTCAAGAAAATAATCCAAGTATACCGAGAAAAATCATCAACACACACAAAGGAATATTTCTTTCTCCCTAGACTCTCCACTTCAATTGGACCCATAAGATCCGTATGAATGAACTCAAGACAACGTTTTGAGGAACGTTGTTGAATTTTTGGGTGGGACACTCTAGTTTGTTTCCCCTTTTGGCATGGACCACACACACCCACATTCTTTGTGTTAATCTTTGGTAATCCTCTAACGGCATCATGTTTGATTATATCATGAATTTTATGAAAACTAGCATGTCCTAGTTTTTGATGCCAAAGAGAACTATCATTAACACTTGAGGTATGGCATGAAACAACTTCACCATACATGTAACAATTATCCGAGGATCTAGTACCTGCAAGAATACATTTGTTAGTACCATCAAATACTTCACATGAGTTTTTGTCAAATTTGACATGCAAATCATCATCACATAATTGACTTATACTGATGAGATTTGCTTTAAGACCTTCCACATGAAGAACATTTTTAAGCCTTGGCAATCCCTCAACATCAAGATTGCCTCTACCAACAATTCTTCCTTTTGCACCACCCCCATAGGTCACACTTCCACCATTGAAGCTAGAGTATTCAGACAAGTATTCATCTGTCCCTGTCATATGACGGGAACATCCACTATCAAAAATCATGAGCCAGCAACATTGGTTTTAAAGGAAGTGTATGTAACATTGCACGTTACATCAGCTTTCTTGACCCATATTTTTCCAGAATTTCTGGGGATGTGCTGATTCAAATGTGGAGACATTTTCCACGACATTTCGTCCGGAGCGATTTACGGTGAGAATTTTTGCCAAATCTGCCTTCATTTTGTAACAATAAGGTCTAATATGACCTGAAACATTACAGTAATGGCAAATATACTGACGTTTCCAGTGTCTAGACCTTTTTCTGTTAGCCATTTTGTTTTGATTAACATGTTCACCATTCATTCTTTCCTTGACAAAAGCAACTGGTTTGAATCCCAGTCCAGCAGTGTCTTCTTGACCATAAGTCAGAAGTTCATCAAGTTTAACCTTGCCTTTGTTCAGCTTGGACATGGTTTCATTTGCTTTTTCAAGATTAATTTTGGCTTTTTCAAAATCCACATCTTTCTTGGTGAGCATGACTTCCAGTCTAGCAATGGAAGCTTTCTGAACTTCATTCTCCTTTGAGAGCAACTCATTTGAAGTTTTCTGAACTTCAAGTTCTTTTGAAAGATATTCATTTTCCTCAGTGAGGAGATTTAACTTTTCTTCCTTCTTTACCCAATCTTCATAAAGTGCCTTATAATCCTCTAATAAATCCAGATTTTCGAATCGAATCGGACTCATTGTGGACATGATTGTCATCAACTATGGAAGAGTTGAGACAATTCGCCTGGAATGAATCTTTTAACGATGTGATCACAGTTGGAGCCACATTTAAGGCAACACCTTTAGATACACCATGAGGATTTATTTGTAACACTTTTTGGATTTCAAAAAAACTGTTTAGTGCAGTTTCCTCTTCGGATTGATCATCATCGCTGTCACTTAGGGTAGCTGCCAAACTTTTTCCCTTTTTCTTTGTAGTATTAATACATTCAGCAGCATAGTGACCATAACCAAAACATTCTCTGCATTGAACAGTTTCTTCCTTTTTTGATTTGTATTTTGAAGGAAGTTTAGGAGTAAACTTGTTTTTTGATACTTTTGATAGTTTTGTCCTTTGGTCAAAATGTTGTTAAACTTTTTGACCAACATAGCACGAGATTCTTCTCCAAAATCTGCCTTTCCAAGATCATTTGTAAATTCAAGTAATTCCTCCGACAAGTCAGTTTGATTTTGTGCAACAGGCAAAGCAATACTTTTAGCATTTTTATTTTGCTTTTTGTTCTGCAAAGATAGATTTAACTCAAAGGTTTGAAGAATACCAGAAAGTTTATCTAAACTCATTCTTCCAGTGTCATGAGCTTCTTCTATAGCAGCGATTTTTATATTGAAACGTTCTGGAAGAGATCTCATCATTTTGCTAACAAGTCTTGCATTGGAAATAGGTTCTCCCAAGGCTAGAGACTCATTAGACAAATCTACCAACTTGTCATAGTAGGATGAAATGTCATCATCTTCTTCCATTTTTAAATATTCAAAACGAGTTGTAAGTAAGCGTAGCTTGGTTAAACGAACGCTATCGGGTCCCTCACAATGAGCTTGAAGGGCTTCCCATACTTCTTTGGCTGATTCAAAATGAACAATTATTTTGAAAATGTTTGGTTCCACACAACCGTAGATAGTATTAATAGCTTTTGAATTAAAATTTGCTACGCTTCTTTCTTCGGTCGTCCAACTAGCTTCTGAGGTAATTTTATAATCTCCATCGATGTCAATTACTCTAGGTGGAGTCCACCCTGTAACCACAGAGAGCCATGTTCTTTCATCAAGAGACTTGAGGTACATGCGCATCTTGGGTTTCCAAGTAGAGTAATTAGACCCATCGAGGACAGGAGGACGTTGAGTACCATACTGAGTATCCGACATAGCTACAACCAGGAACCTCACTTAGTTATGTCAAGTGTAGGCTCTAATACCAAATGAAAGTTTTATAGCTATGTAACTAAGAAAACAGAATGCTGGAATATAGTAAATGTTATCAAAGATGTAATAACATCTACTATAACATCCAAGAAAATTGCAATGAATTAATAAAACGAAAGTTAACAAGATTGATGTATCCTTTGTCTACAAGTATAAATACTTGTAGACGTGCCAATATGGCAAAATCTTTTCACTAGAAAATATAGAACCGATTACAAAGAAAACAACTAGCGAAACTCTAACAAAAGATCCTAACAACGAAACTAGACAAAAGAGACGACAAACTTATGCTTTGGTAATACAATCCTGTCTAATAAACACTGACTTCCATCGAGGACAGAAACTTCAACACAGTTTTAGTAGTTTCAGAATGAGATGTGTTGAAGGATGTGTCTGTATTTCTGCTCACATTCAATACACGACACAGCAGTGTATTAGCCCTTTTCTATCTCAGATCTCTCTCCAAAGCCCTGCAGAATGAAGAAGACACCATCTTCTTAAATAGGCTCCAGGGCTACACGAAAACACTTAGAAGGCAATGTTAATGTTAGAAAGACAATTTACTATATTTACATCAATCAAAACCTTGATTGAATCAATCAAACAAGTCAAAGCTTATTTACCAAAAATACATCAATCATCCATGTATAGACAAAATTTAAGAAAGGCAAAAACAATCTCAAATCTAACTAATTATGAAAGCCCAAAAATATCCTTGGAAGGCATATTCCAACACCCAGCCTACTTCCTCCACCAATACGGGCGAGCACCACTCTTAATAGACTCCACTTCCTCTCACGCCTATCCAAATAGGCATGAATCACTCCTCTTCATCCTTGCACCACGCTGCCTCTCCCCACCATCCAGTAGTCTCTTCTGCTCAAACTCCAATTGGCACTGGTACTACTACACAGTCACCACACAATCTTTTGTGTCCTCCCTCTCCAGCATCTCAACGGCTCAGTTTTCACAACAGTCCTATCCCATGTGACCTCAATAACACAGACGCCAAAATGGATTCATCCAACACCCTGGACACCACACCTCCCTTGCGATACAAAAGCATAAATGATATCATGTATCATCATTCAATGCCATATGCTCTAGTTGCCGAATCTGTGAACTCTGTGTTCTTTGAACCGAAAAGTATCAAGCGGGCTATTTCTTATCCTCAATGGATGTAGGAAATGAGTGAGGAATTATAAGCACTTCGTAAAAATGGTACATGGTCCTTTGGTCCTTGAACTAATGACATGAACATTGTTGGAAGTAAATGGATATACAAGGTTAAAAGACGTGCGAGATGGTACACTTGAACGACACAAAGCTCGTTTAGTGGCACAAGGGTACACTCAACAGGAGGGGGTTGACTACAACGAAACATTCAGTCTTGTTGTTAAACCTCTAACCATTCGGGCCCTTCTTTCCCTAACTCACTCTTGGTTATGGCCAATTCAACAATTAGACGTCCGTTATGCATTCTTGAATGGTGTTTTGCAAAAGGATGTATTTATGGCTCTACCACCAAGTTTCATCGACCCTATTCATCCCAAACATGTATGCAAATTATATCGATCCTTGTACGGTCTCAAGCAGTCCCTGAAGGCATGGTTTCAACGGCTTCACGATTTTCTCCTCTCTATTAGTTTCTTTAATAGTAAGTCAGACAGTTCGTTATTTATCTGACATTCTTCTTCATGTACAATTGCCATCTTGGTTTATGTAGACGATATCATCATCACATGCACGTCTCAAACAGATGTAACTAAAGTAATTGACACTATTTGTAGCCACATTCGATAGTCGTTGATTGGGACCTTTGGGGTAATTTTTGGGGATTAAGGCCACTCGTTCTGAAAGTGTTCTTACTCTTAGCTAATCGCGGTATGCATCGGATCTTCTTCACAAGTTCCAAATGGACACTTGCAAGCCTACTCTAACACCCAGAGTCCCAGGTTCACATCTGTCAGCTTCCTCTGGTGATCCATTGCCAGATGCTACAAAATATTAGAGTATGGTGGGTGGTCTTCAATATCTCACTCTCACTCGTCCCAACCTGGCATTAAAACCAAGTTTGTATGTTCATGCACCAGCCACGTACATCTCACTTACAAGTTATGAAACACATCTTTTCGTACATCAAAGGCTCATTGTCTCTGGGTATCTCTTTCAAAAAATCTATGGATGTTGTGCTTCGGGCTTACTCTGATGCAGATTAGGCCGGAGACCCAAAAGATCGCTGTTCAACAACAGGTGCTTGTGTTTTTATAGGGCCCAATTTAATTTCTTGGACCGCTAAAAAGCAATCAACAATTTTTCGCTCCAGCAGTGAAGCCAAGTATCAAGCAATATCGACCACTGCGACGGAGCTTCGATGGTTCTCTTATCTCTACCGCAAGCTCGGGTTGCCTTTCGCTACTCCGATGATTTTTTCTGACAATATGTCGGCATTACATATGTCTCGCAACCCCGTCTTTCATGCTCAAACTCGGCATATTGAAATTGACTACCACTTTGTTCGCGAGCTCCAACAACGAGGCTTCATTTGCCTTTCTCTAACCAGCTCAACCAAGCCTCAGTTGGAATATATTCTGTACAAGCTGCAGCTATACGCTGTTCCACTTGGCTTGCAGCGGAGGGGAGTGTTAACAACCAACAAATTCATTTACCCACATGATTAATTCATCTAGCTCCTCTTTGTATATTCATTGTATTATTTTGGATTAAGTTTATTGACATAGGAAAATGTGTACTTGATGTTTCACTATCCGAGATGCATGTGGGGTGAATGCATCCTGTTATAAAAATGAGGATATTCGTGGATTAAAAATTCTAAGTTTTTATCTTCAATGCGGAAGTGAATCGGTCGAAATAAAAGTACCAAGTATTTGGAGAAATAATGGCAAGAAAATAAAAAATAAAACGGAATCAAACAAAAGGGAACAGAGGATATACGTGGTTTAATCCACTCCAAGGCAAGCAACAAATCCACTATAAACGATAAGGAATTACAATAGAGAGTTTTCAATGTACTCACCCTACCTAGGACTAGGGTTACAAGGATTGACACGATCCCACAGAGTACCACACCTCTCACAGCCCAAAATAGCCACGCATTATTTTGTCTAATACCGCCAAGACCTCGAGACCCTCGACCACCAACTGTGTCCGTCGTCCGTCTCTCCCCAATTTGTGTATCTCTCACTTTTGGTCTTGTTTTTAATTGACGTCTCATCACCTCTTTATATAGGCCCTAAGAAAAACCTGAACAAATTGGGATTATGACTCTTAATCTATGTCAATAAAGGAATCCTTTTACAACTAGTATAAAATTGTTTAACTTTCTACAATTAACTTTAGGATTAATTAATACAATCCTAGTTTTTATAGGATTCCAAAATTCTTATGAATTTGAGACATATTTTAACACATCCTAATTGTATATATATACTTGGGATCAATAAGAATCAGCAAGTAAGTGGGTCTCTTCTTTCATTTGGTTCTCTTTCTCTACTTCCTTCTCTTCTTCTCGTTCTGCCTACTATTTTTTTTTTAATTTTCCTTTCTTTCTGTGTTCTTGTTATTGGAGGTTGTTGTTCAGTCTTTTCTTTTAGGATCAACATTTTGATACTTATCAAAGGGTTCTCCTCTTCACTAAATCATCAACACTACTAATGTTTCTCAATGCAAACTCTTAAAACTTTGGAGTTGCAGTCCCTCGTACAAGTGTATATCTAAAGGTATTGGTCGATTTAAATAAGTTTGTCTCTTGTTTCAACTATTAACATTTTCATATAGCCTAACCGTCATCTTTAATTTCATAAGAGGTTTTTTCTTTGTTCGAGGTTGTTAGGAAACGGGCTTTGGCCCGATTCAACGTATCCGCCCATAAAGGCTCATAGAGCCCTAGTTATATTATACTTGGTAAGTAGTATCCTAATCCAACAGGATTTGGAATTGACTTTACCAATCCTACAAGAAATAGGTTTCTTGTAGGAATAATATAAATAGGGCAAGCCACCAAAGGGAAAAATACGACGTGCAATATTTTTCCTCTCTCTAGAAATTACATCTCACCAAAATACTCTCTCTAAGTCTAACCATCGAGAGACTTGGATTTGCGGCGTGGAATTGTAATTGATATTCGTCCTATGTGATATCAATTCGACGAGAAAGAATTGCAAATTAATTGTTCGTGGTGTTCCTGAGTTCGTAGCACAAGCCGAAAGTCTTCCGCTTCGCTCTAGGGTTCGAATTCGCACGAGGTAATCCGTGATACCCTATTATTGTATAGTGAATTCGTTCCCTTCATTGGTATCAGAGCCGTTATGCTTGTTGCTCGTATTGTTATGCCATAAATCACATGTTTTTTGTTTTGGGGTTGTTTAAATTGTTTGCCTAAAAACGGACCAACTGGGTTTGTCGATTTCGTCATCAAAACGTTGTTTGTTTTGGGAAAATTTTATATGTACACGTAGCTTATGCTGAGGGGAACAACATATTAAATTTTCATCGAATTTCGTTGGGTAAAACTCAAGATATTGCAAACCCTAGTTTTGTTGAAACATGGTTTTTTCGAAACTTTGCATGTGTTTTTGAATAAGTTATAATCTGTAAAACTGTGGTTTTATTATATATAATTGTTCTACTCCGTGAGGGCTTTCCAAGGACATATTATATGCCTAATTTGGACTTAAATTGAGCATTTTAGAGCCTTGGAAAGTTGACGTCGCGAAACACGTTTGCAGCTCCAAGGTTAGGGACGATGAACAGTGTTTACAGACCACGCTCACTCTCGCGGCGGAGAGTGGTGTGCATGCGGTGGTTTCCGGCCGCCGTTTGTTCTCACCTTCGACGAGTCTTAACGTTTTTGGGTCTTCTGAGTTCAATAGTGGTCTCTGTTTTCTGAAATTATGCCCGGAAATAGGTGTTTTTGTATTTTTAGTACCTTAAAAAATGTTTTAAAATTATTAAAAATCTGAAATAAATTTCCAGTGGCATAAATATGATTTCAGGGGCTATATATTGGTGTTTGGTACTGTTTTGTAAATTTTAAAATTTTTTGAGAATTTTTATTATTTTTCCTCTAATTTAAAGTCATATTTAGCATATAAAATTGTTGTTTTGGGCTCTAAAATTAATATTGGGACTACACGAGACCCAATAATATTATTTTCAGTAGTGAAAATATTTTTTGTACATGTTGTGTACCTAGATAGATTTGTTCTGTCTTATTTCTTTTGTTCAAAGTATTAATTTGTGAATATTTTAACATTGTGCATATTTTGGTTGTGATTACGAGCCTCGCGGATTTTCCCTCCTTATTTGTATAATGTTATAATATTCTTAATTAATTTTTTGGAACAAAAGTGAATCGAAAAGTATGCTAAAAATGTCTATGTTTGCAACCATATTGTAGTGAAATGGCTTCAAAGAGTGTAATCGCTGTCTTGAACAAGGGTGAGAAATTAGATGGCAAAAACTATAGTATTTGGCAAAGGAAAATCACTTACTTGCTAAACGAGTAGGAGGTTCTTGAGAACCTTGATATTGTGATGACTGAACCAGAAATGGGTAATTCTACCATAGCCGAACATCGTCTTAACATGCAGAATTACCAGTCGTGGGTAAAGAAAGATCGATGTGCACGTTTTACCATGTTGAGTACCATGCATAATGATCTTATTGGGCAGTTTGAAACTTGCCCAACTGCTAAGGATATGTGGGACCAGATAAGGACTGCTTTTGGGAACACCTCCGCTACAGGGTTGAGAACCCTAACTTATAAGTTTGAAAGCTATAAGATTGACCAAAAACGATCCATCCCCGATCAACTTTGTCAGATGTCGGGTATGATTCGTGAGCTTAAGGCTGCTGGTAGTATCTTATCTGATGAACAACAAGTTCAAGTGGTGATTCGTTCGCTGCCTGATTCTTGGAGTAATTTGAGGCAGATTCTGACTCATACAGACTCTATTCAGACTTTTACGGATGTGTGTCGTCATGTTGAGCTTGAAGCCGAGTGCCATGATGCGAGTCGCGCAATGGGTGGTGTGACTCATGACCTTGCTCTTGTTTCCCTTGAGGGTTCGTGCAAGAAAAATGGGCAGCGAAAGAAACAAGCTAAAGGAAAGCAAGCTCAAAATCTGGGACCTAATGGTGGCAAGATCGCTAAGCGCCGTAGAGGCAAAAGAATATGGCTAAGCAAAAGTGCTTCAACCGCGGTACCTTGGGTCATTTTGCTCGGACTTGTCCCGAGCCCAAGAAGGTATCTCTAAATCCTAAATCTCTGCAAATTTGTGTTTGCTCTCATGTTTTATTATCGACTCTCTCCTGTGTGGATTGTAGACTCGGGATCCACAAAACATGTGACGAGGATCGAGAAGGATTTGTAGATTATCGAAAGGTTCTGCTGGTACAAGAAGTATTTTCATGGGAAACAGTTCCGTAGAAGTCGAAGGGGTTGGTTCATATCAACTTCTTTGCGGAACGGACGCATTCGATTCTTGATGAAGTGCTTTATGCGCCTGGAATTCGACATAATCTATTATCTGTAGTACAATTGCTAGAATTGGGATATTCTTTTAATTTTAGTGGTAGCCACATGGATATTTGTTTTGATGATGAGGTTTTAGGACATGGTTTTTTGTCAGATAATTTCTTTAAATTGGATTTGTTGGATTCTTTTAATTCCTCTATTAATTCTTCTTCTTATGTGGCTTATGATGATTCTAATCCTGAGTTATGGCATGCTAGACTTGGACATATTGGAAAAGATAGGATGACTAGATTGGCTAGAGAAGGCCTATTGGGGTCTCTCACTAAAGTCAACCTACCTATTTGTGAACCTTGTTTGGCAGGAAAAGCTTGCCGAAAGCCTTTTGGTAAGGCAAAAAGGGCCACACAACCGTTGGAGTTAGTCCATTCAGATATTTGCGGACCTATGAATGTTAAGGCACGACATGGTGCCTCCTATTTTCTTACTTTTATCGATGATTATACGCGCTATGTTTATGTTTACCTTATTTCTCACCTCTATGAAGCTATTGCTTATTTTGAGCGTTTCCTAGCCGAGGTGGAGAATCAAAAGGATAAAAGCCTAAAAACTTTTAGAACAGACCGGGGCCGCGAGTATCTATTTGATCAATTTAAAGAATTGTGTGAGAAAAAGGGAATAAAAAGGCAATTAACAATTCCTGGCACTCCGCAACAAAATGGTGTTGTAGAAAGAAAGAATCGTACACTGTTAAAGATGGTTAGGTCGATGATGGCACAGGCCAATCTCCCCATTTCGTTTTGGGGGGATGCGCTAATGACTGCCGCATATATACTTAACCGAGTGCCTTCTAAGTCAGTTTCTACAACCCCTTATGAATTGTGGAAAGGTGAGAAGCCTAACTTGGGGCATCTTCACCCTTGGGGTTGTGCAGGTTATGTCCATAGTACATCCAATAAGTTTGGAAAACTAGGCCCAAGAGGAAACAAATGTGTTTTCATTAGGTATTCGAATACCTCGAAAGGCTATGTTATGTATGGTGGAAAACCTGAAGTAAGAATGACTGAAATAGAGTTGCGCGATATTGATTTCGTTGAGAATGATTTCCCTCAGATAGGTGAAGTTAAAAAAGACTTTGAACTTTTTGAAATGGAAGAAGAACATTTGACATCTCTTGGCGAAGGTGAGGAATTGCCTCAACCTGATCCCATGGTACAACATGAGGTTGAGCCTATGGTCACCAATGAGAGTCAAGAAGATCTTCATCCTAGTGGGAGTATGGATTCTAGTGGGAGTCCTGTATTAGAACCAAAAAGTAAACGTGGGAATATACCTCGTCGTCGATTCGCGATCGAAGGGGAATCTTTCTTATGTGCTGATTCTGATTCTAGTGAGCCTAATTCGTTCAAAGAAGCTCTTTCTTTACCTACTAATAATGAATGGATAACTGCAATGGAAGACGAAATTTCCTCTATGAAGAAGAATCAAGTTTGGGAGTTAGTTGATCTCCTGCAAGGTCGCAAGACTATTGGAAATAAATGGGTTTTCAAAATCAAGCAAAAGGCGGATGGATCAATTGACAAGTATAAGGCACGTCTTGTGGCGAAAGGCTATACCCAAAGAGAGGGTTTAGACTATGAGGAAACATTTTCCCCAGTGGTGAGATTTTCCTCCGTTCGTCTCATTCTAGCGATAGTAGCGCACATGGATCTAGAACTTTTTCAGATGGATGTTAAAACTACATTTCTCAATGGAGAACTAGATGAAGAGATCTATATGACTCAACAAGAGGGTTTTGGAGTCAAGGGACAAGAGCGTAAAGTGTGCCGACTCAAACGTTCAATCTATGGTCTCAAACAGTCATCTAGACAATGGTATATTCGTTTTCACCAAGCGATAACCTCAATTGACTTTGTGATGATTGAGGAGGACCATTGTGTGTACATTAAACGATCCAAGAAAAAGATCTTGATCTTATCATTATATGTTGATGATATCCTACTTGCTGGAAATGACATGGAGATGATAAATGCCACTAAAGAGTGGTTGTCTGCTCATTTCGATATGAAAGACTTGGGTGAAGCAAATTATGTACTTGGAGTAAAAGTCGTTAGGGATCGCTCTAAAAGGTTTCTTGGTTTGTCTCAAGAGACTTACATTAAGAAAATTATAGAACGATTCGGCATGACTAACTCAAAACCCGTTGTCACTCCAATGGAAAAAGGATGTGTCCTTAGTACAACCCAATGCCCAAAGAATGAAGAAGAAAAGAAGAGGATGGCTGTAACTCCATATGCAAATGCAGTAGGGAGCTTGATATATGCTATGGTGTGTACTCGGCCTGACCTATGTTTTGCAGTTGGGATGTTGAGTCGATTCCAAAGTAATCCTGGACCCGCACACTGGGTAGTGGTGAAAAGAGTTCTACGTTATTTGGTAGGAACCACAAATTTAGCCCTCTGTTATCAAGGTGGGGATTTGAGCTTGAGAGGTTTCATTGATGCGGATTGGGCGGGAGATATAGATGAGCACAAATCTACTTCAGGTTACACTTTCCTCCTTGGTGGTGGAGCTATCTCTTGGAGTAGCAAACGACAGGAAAGTACCTCCCTATCCACAATGGAGTCAGAATACATAGCTTGCTCGTCTGCGGTTCAAGAAGCTGTATGGTTGAGGAGGCTTCTTCAACATCTTGATGTTACACCCAATGTGGATCGTCCTGTAGTCATTGGTTATGATAGTTTGGGATATGCTAAGGATCCCAAGTACCATGGGAGGACGAAACACATTGAGATCAAGTATCATTTCACTAGAGACATGGTTGCAGAAAGAAAAGTTGTTTTAGAATATGTTCCTAATAGAAGCATGTTGGCTGATCCTATGACAAAACCTCTAGCTAGAGAGATCTTTCAAGATCACATGTTGGGTCTAGGGCTTCGTAGGATGTGACTTGTTATTTCTGAGAACACTTTTGTTGACATTGTTATTTTCATTATCGATTGAATACATTGCAGTTTTATTTCACTCCAATTATTTGTTAATTGGATGTTTTATAAAATTGCGTAGCATACATTTTGGTTAAAAAGATGTCATGGACATTGAATTGGCCCTCTCACACGGGTAATTCACCTTGTCGCTATGCGGGTGAGCAAGTTGAGATATTAGTCTTTGACACCTACAAAGGGGGCGCGCAAATGACGTTATGATATATCGCCTTGGCACACGGCTAAGATGAGACCTATTTTTCATGGGTCGACCTAATAAGTCCCAAGAAAAGTCCGAATGTGAGATCTTAAAGGAGACACTAGAAGAGTGACTGCTTTTGAGGACTCAGGTTAGACGCCAGAAGGGCGACTAGACTAAGATTCGTACGGCGTTAGAGTATGACATGCCTACTTTGTATGGGAGTTCCGCCGCAGCATACACATCATACTGTATGCGACTATGAGTGACCATAGAAAGTGATTGAATGATCCCTGCTTCATCACTGTGTGAGTTCTAGTGATCACTTTGTGATCATACTTATGCCCTATGTGACTTAGAACTATGTTATGAACTTGGACGTTGATGTTGCTACTTTGGCATGCCGACCAATGGGCTATGCACATACGCCCCACTGAGCATCGGGAAAGCGATTAACCAAGGGTGATTAACATGAGAGTCTAAGGAAGATAGTATAGTATACATTTCTGTTTTGTGTCTTAATGCCCGGGCGATCATATTGAACATACGGTTCAAAAGATTGATCTTGAGCACATAAACATCTTGAGGTTTAAGCACCGCGATCAAGGGATTAAGGATGCTTGAATTGGTGTATATATATACGGTCTGGGGCATAGACGAGGTCTTTACTAACAAGGAAGTTCTATGCTGGTCAGATGGTGATTTGGTATAGCGCTCCTACCCTTTATCTTTCTCGTCAGGTCGCATGCCTCACTTTCAGTATGAAGAGATAGTATTTAACGGGTTTTGATGATATTATATAGTGAGAGAGGTGAGCCCATATGTGCGAGTGGGAGATGTTAGGAAACGGGCTTGTGGCCCGATTCAACGTATCCGCCTATAAAGGCTCATAGAGCCCTAGTTATATTATACTTGGTAAGTAGTATCCTAATCCAACGGGATTTGAGATTGACTTTACCAATCCTACAAGAAATAGGTTTCTTGTGGGAATAATATAAATAGGGCAAGCCACCAAAGGAAAAAAATACGACGTGCAATATTTTTCCTCTCTCTAGAAATTACATCTCACCAAAATACTCTCTCTAAGTCTAACCATCGAGAGACTTGGATTTGCAGCGTGGAATTGTAATTGATATTCGTCCTACGTGATATCAATTCGACGAGAAAGAATTGCAGATTAATTGTTCGTGGTGTTCGTGAGTTTGTAGCACAAGCCAAAAGTCTTCCGCTTCGCTCTAGGGTTCGAATTCGCACGAGGTAATCTGTGATACTGATAATTTTGAGAATTGAAGTCTTTATTCATAAATTTCAACTTACAAGAAAAATAAAGAGAGAGAGAACAACTACATCTGAAAGAGGGCAACAGGAATTCAAAAATTACTCCACCTAACAAAATAACAGCCTATTTAAACTTCTACACAAAACCAGAAATTACACTCGACACCCTCCAAGATACTAACTAACAACAATTACAATTAAACCCTTCAAGTTGTAGTAGACTGACTTCAAGTTGTAGTAGACTGACTTTTATCATCCCCCCTCAAGTTGAGAGGAGTAAACAGATTTTTGAAACTCAACTTGGAGAGTAAATGAAAGAACTGAACAGATGTCAAAGCCTTTGTGAACAAGTCTGCTGGTTGATCGGAGGAGGAAATATGAACAGTAGATATGACACCTTCCAATATCAAACCACGAACCAAATGGCAATCTATTTCAATGTGTTTTGTTCTCTCATGGAACACTGGATTGGCGCTATGTGAAGAGCGATTTATTATCACAATGCAAGGGAACAGGAGAGTAGGACTAATCGAAAATCTTTCATAAGAGCAATTAGCCACTTAACTTCGCAACAGGAGTTAGCCATACTCCTATATTCAGCCTCAGCTGATGATCTACTCACAGTGAGTTGCTTCTTACATTTCCATGACACCAGGGAGTTTCCAAGAAATATGCAGAATCCAGACAAGGATCTTCTAGTCACAGGGCAGGCTGCCCAATCAGAATCACAAAAGGCTGTCAAGGAAAAAGAACTTTGACTTGAGAAGAACAGACCTTGGCCTAGGCTACCCTTAAGATATTTAACCACCCTTAGAGCAGCATGCCACTGGTCTTCTGAAGGTTTGTTCATAAACTGGCTAAGTATGTGAACAGAGTAGGAAATATCAGGTCGGGATATGGTGAGATAAATGAGCCTCCCAACCAATCGTCTATACTTGGCTGGATCAGAAAAGGGTAAACTGGTGTTGATAGCTAGTTTATGATTTTGTTCAATGGGAGTTATAGCAGGTCTAGCATTGATCATCCCTGTGTCAGTAACAATGTCCATGGTATACTTTCGTTGGTGTAGACATATTCCAGCATCAGTTCTAGCAATTTCCAGGCCAAGAAAGTACTTTAGAGGACCAAGATCTTTAATAGGGAATTTTGATTGAAGAAAGGTCTTGATTTCTGATATCATCTGAACTTCTGATCCTGTAATGAGCAAGTCATCAACATAGACAAGGATAGCAGTGAATGATCCATGTTTGGTTAAGGTGAACAGGGCATGATCAGCCTGAGATTGATTGAATCCATACTGCAGAAGTGTTGAAGAAAATTTTTCAAACCACTGTCGAGGGGCTTGCTTCAATCCATACAAGGATTTGACTAGCTTGCAAACTACAGGAGAACTGGACTGAGGAAGAGAGTGAGAATACCCCTCAGGTAGATCCATGTAGACTTCTTCATTTAAATCTCCATGTAAGAAAGCATTGGAGACATCAAGCTGAGATATAAACCATTGTTTGATAGAGGCAATAGCTAAGAATATCCTCACTGTTGTCATTTTTGCAACAGGAGCAAAGGTCTCAAAGTAGTCATTACCCTCAGTCTGAGTAAATCCTTTTGCAACAAGTCTTGCCTTGTACTTGTCAATGGTGCCATCAGGTTTGTGCTTGACCCTGAAGATCCATTTGCAGCCAACTGTGTTCTTATTTTCAGGTAGATACTGAACCTTCCAAGTCTTATTGGCTTCCAAGGCTTGTAGTTCACTCTCCATTGCTTGGCACCAAAGGGGATCTTGAACAGCTTGTTTATAGGACTTAGGCTCATAAACAGAAGAGATATTGCAGCAAAAAGATTTGTATTTAGAAGAGACATTATCATAAGTGAAGTACTTACTGAAATCATAGAGATTAGAGCATGTTTCAACACAGGCAGTAGAGGATTGGAAGGTAATAGGAAGATCAACATAGTCTTTGAATTTAGCAGGTATAGTTTTGATTCTTTGGGGCCTCACAGGTATGATAGGGGTACTATGATCCTGTGAAGAATTGATGATGTTACTGGGGGGGCTAGGAGTGTCAGAGATAGAATTATCCTGGTGATTGTCACTAGGACCAGCACTGTCATGCTCACTCAAGGTTTCTGAAGAGTAGTTAGGGAATAAAGGCATATTAGAGGAAGTAGCAGTATCAGTATTCTCTTTAAAAAGGAAAACAGTCTCAATGAATTCCACATCTCTACTGTAAAAAATTTGATGAGTGAGTAAGTCATAAACCTTATAGGCTTTTTTGTTAAAAGGGTATCCAAGAAAGACACATTTCCTAGCCCTAGTGGAGAATTTATCTCTGTTGTGAGAGATAGTGGAAGCATAGCATAAGCAGCCTAAGGTCCTAAGATGGTTGTACTGAGGTACAGAACCAAAAAGAACTTCATAAGGGGTTTTGTAATTCAGGACAGAACTGGGAAGTCTGTTTATAAGGTAAGTAGCAGTTAATAAGCATTCTCCCCAGAACTTAATCGGTAAACTGGCTTGAAATCTCAAGGCCCTAGCCAACTCAAGGAGGTGCCTGTGCTTTCTTTCAGCTCTCCCATTTTGTTGAGGAGTATCAATGCATGTGCTTTGATGAAGTATACCTTGAGAAGAAAGACGAGAGCTAACAGCAGAGTTAACAAACTCAGTGCCATTATCAGTTCTTATGTATTTAACAGAGGTTTGTTTCACTGAGGTATTGAACTGGTTTTTCACCATAGTAAAGAAAAATTGGAGAAACTGACAGACTTGAGCCTTAGATTTTAATAAAAAAGTCCAAGTGACCCTGGAATAATCATCTACAATAGTAAGGAAAGAAGTGCAGCCATCATAAGTACTGTGCCTATAGGGTCCCCAAACATCACAATGCACAAGATCAAACATGCACTTACTATGAGATTCACTTAAAGGAAAAGGCTGTCTAGTTTGTCTGGAAAAATGGCATATATCACAGTTCAATTTGACTTTGGAATTGAAATACAGTTTAAGAGAATCAATGTGTTTTATAGCATGAATAGGACTATGGCCAAGTCTGTTATGCCATAAGACCATTTTATTAATAGGAGGTATTAAGCTGCAACTAGAAGTAGAAAGGGCATTACACAATTCAGAGACATTATTACAAGTTGATGGGATCTCTTCAGAACTTTGAGATTGGGAAAGAGAAAGTTTATACAAGCCTCCTATAAGTTTACCAATCACCTTGGTTTTCTGCGGATTCGGTCACGTAGAGAGCACAAATTAGCGAAAAAGTTAAGCAGCAATTATTATCAGAAGTATACTTGCTTCCTGACATAAGGTTGAATTCAAACTCAGGTACATAGTATACATTATAAAGAGTGATATCACAGGACAGGACAACAGTTCCTTTATGAGTGATGATAGAGGACTTTCCATTGGGAAGATGAATGACAGAATGAACAGGTATAGGATTAATGAGTTGATCAAAGGAGACAGTGATGTGGTCACTGGCTCCTGTGTCTATTACCCAATCATTAGCAGTAGGTTTATGACTAGCAAGACACACAGGAGAGGCAATTTTAGTATCACAATATATTGTAGAAGTACCTGAAAGATGCATCTCAGGATTATCAAGGATAACTGCAGAATTGATGCTCTTAGTGTTGTTAATCATGGACATTATATCTTTGGTACGTTCAGGAGTGAAAACACTTTTGTTTGAATCATTAGTCCCTGGAGTGGTAGTATCATTTTGAGATATTTGAGCAGCAGCAATTGTAGAATTCTTTTTGTTCCTTGGCATTTTTGAGAGATCAGGTTTGGTCCCAAAGAGAGGATGCCAATCAGGAAACCCAAATTTGAAAAAACACTTATCCTTTTGATGAGAATCCCCATGGCAGAATTCACAGAAGAACTTCCCTTTAGAAGAAGCAGGTTGACCTCCAGTAGCCTTATTCCTTCCAAATTTGTTGTTGCCATTCTGAACATAGTTACCAGAGGTTGAGGCAGCATTAACTTTGCTAGCAAAAGTCATAGAGGGAGTCTCACAGTTCACAGTATTGGCACAAAGTCTTTGGCCTTCTTCTTGGATGAGCATTGAAACAGCCTTGGAGATAGAAGGGAGGGGTGACATTCTCAAGATTTGCCCCCTCACATCTATGTAACTTTCAGACAATCCCATTAGAAATTGAGTGAGTTTAAAGATATGTTCATAGTCCTCTTGCTGTTTTATAGCCCCGCAGTTACAATTACAAATACATTTTGGTAATTGCAAAAGACTAGTTAATTCGTCCCACAACCCTCTGAATTTTGTAAAGTAAGTATTGACACTTGAATTCCCTTGAGTGCACAGCATGATAGATTTTCGTACTTGAAAAATTTTTGGAGTGTCACTCTGTGTATATCTTGTAAGCAGATCATCCCAAATTTCATAGGCTGTTTTGAAGTACACTATGCTTTGCCTTATTTCAGAGTTGACAGAATTTAAGAGCCAAGAAATTACCATGCTATTGCATCTTTCCCAGGCAGTGACGTACTTTGATTGGGGTGAAGGTCTTCGATTTGCACCAGTGATCATCCCAATCTTGTTCTTGGCAGTAAGGGCAATAGTGACAGAGATCCTCCATTGCAGAAAGTTTGAATCAGAGAGGACTTCATTTACAAGCAGCATCCCAGGGTGATCATTCACATGTAAGAACAGGGGATGGCCAGAATGTAATTGTAAGGTAGATGCAGGGAGATCATAATCATCTACAGAATTCGCGGTATTGGTGGCTGTGTTAGAATTATCACCAGATTCATTCGTTGTTTGAGAAGGATTAGTCATGATGCAATACGGGAAAGATCACAAGATCTCAAGAACATGAAGAACAAGAAAATTGGATTCAAACAGAGATAGCGGAAGAGAGGATTTGATCGAGAAATTTTATGGCTTTGATACCATGATAATTTTGAGAATTGAAGTCTTTATTCATAAATTTCAACTTACAAGAAAAATAAAGAGAGAGAGAACAACTACATCTGAA